>JAQZBX010021193.1:0-32465 GCA_029593785.1 Cabassous unicinctus
ACAACAACAACAACAAAAAACCAAGCAAGCAAATGTAAAAACCAACTCATGGGAGTCAAGGTGGCTCAGAGGTTGAACACTGGCTTCACATGTACAAGGTACCAGGTTAATTCCCTAGCTCATGTACCATTAAAAAATAAAGTCAATTGAAAGGAAACTGGAGGCTAATCTGTGGACTGTATAGCTTAATGATTTCAGTGGTGGATGAAGATTGTTGTTAATTGTATAAGAATAAGAATGTGTTTATTTTACAAAGTGTTAAGAATATGGTGATACATGGGAGAATTGCAACTAATGAAGCTTATGGACAATAGCTAACAGTAATATTGTTATATTTTTGCAGTAACAACAAAGAAGAAATTATATAAATTTTAAAAGGCAACAAGAGGGGGATAAAAGGGAGTATGAAATTTTTCCTCTCAGAGAAATGAAAAAATTCTAAAATTGATGTGATAAGATAAATCTGTGAAGAAAATGATGTTCAATGAGTGTACATTTTGAATGGGTTTTACAAGACATATGATTGTATAATACAGTGAATACTGCATTGTAACATTGTGGTTCACCAAACAAAAATGGGAATGTTCTGTCATGAATTATAACTATAACAAATATGTAATACTAATGCTGGGCATTAATAATGGGGTGGTTTGGGGGGAAATACACTAAAATTAAGATATGGGCTATAATTGGTTGAATATTTTGATGATGATCTTTCATACTTTGTAATATATGTTTCAGAGCTATGCAAAGTATTGGTGGCAGGTGATTTTTGGGATCCCTGTATGATAATATGCATATTTGCTTTGTAAGTTAACAACATTTATATATATATATATATATGTAACTAGTTTTTTAATGTATGAATGCTATACTTCAATAATATTTTAAAAGAAAAATAAGAGTTTATTATAGGACTGTTTAATAATAATCAATTCCCTCAATTTTAGCTTACCTGAGAATATTTTAAGTTCTCATATATTGAAGGACAGTTTTACATGATATATAATATTTGGTTTAAAGTTTTTTTTTTACCTTAAGTGTGTCATTCCACTGTTTTCCATTCTCTATAATTAATAATGAGAATTCAGAAATTAATTTAATTTAATATGACTTTTATATATTAACTCACTTCTTTCTTGCTTTATTGAAAATTTATAATGTGTTCATTATGCATCTTTTTCGGTTCATCCTGCTTCAATGAGCATTTTGGATATGTATATACTTGTCTTTCATCAGATTTGAAAAGTTTAGAGCCATTATTTCTTCAACTATTTTTTTCAGTGTCTTTTTTCTCTCACTTTTTCCGGGCCCCTAGGAAGCATATGTTGGTATAAAAAATGGTGTCTCAAAGTCCTTCAGGTTCTATTTATTTCTCTTCAATCATTTCCATTCTCTTTTTCAGACAGAATCATTTCAACTTTCTTATATTCAGGATCAATGATTCTTTCTTTTCCCTGTTCGAATATACTGTTAAAAAGATTTATTAGATTTATATATCAGTTATTATACTTTTCAGCACCAGCTTTTCTGTTTTTTCTCTCTTTACAGTTTCTTTTTCTTTATTATATTTCCATTTTGTTCATATTCCTTTAGGTACTTTCCACACTTTTAATTAAACTCATTGATTCTATTTAAGACAGTTGATTGAATATCTTTAATTGGAAATTCAATAACTGTGCATCATCAAGGATATTTTCTGTCAAAAAAATTTCTCCTGTGACTGGACTATTCTTCCCTATTTCATGTAAATTTTGTAGTTTTTATTGTGAATTGAACAATCTCAGTAATATTGCAAATAACTCCAGAAATCTTGGTTTTCCATTGCTTAGATATTGCTGAATTTTTATGTGTTGATTTCTGGAGTCATTCACTTATGACTTTCCAAGCAATTTTTTTCAGAAAGTAAATTCCTTAATTTATCTGGTCCCTGAAGATTATTTTCCATGATTCAATGGACAGTGATTCAACAGACACAAATTCCTCAATTGAAAAATCAAGTGTGTTTCCTTTTAAATTTTCTGATAGAAGCACTAGTGGAACGTTGCTGTGGCCTCTATGATTCTTCCTCAATGACAGCTCAGCCCAAGATTGGAGAAAGAAATTTCCTCTGTCTGCTCTGGTGCCAGCCAGAAATTCTTGGAATATAGGCTGCTGTTCCTGTACTTCCACTATGGTGCTGACAGATGGAAGTTAATCCCTGGATCATGTCCAACCTCACATATGAAAGCTAGACATCTTGACAATATCTCTCATGGTCCAAGTATCCTGTGGTTGTTTTCAATGAATAGTCAATTTTTAGAGTTGCAAATTAGTAATTTCAATATTTTATTTCTAGCTTATTTTTTGTTTGCTTAGGAGAAGTAACCTCTATTAATTCTTTATCTGCTCTTTGCGAGAAATCACCACTGTCATTGTGATTTTTACTACATTCAAAATTTTGGAACATTAATGATTTAGTCAACAATATTTTGGTGGAGTCTGAACTGCTTAATAAATCCACTCAATTTGGAAACTTTCTACAGTCCAAAATTTTTCATAGTAGTTGTAGGTTTCTCTTTCTACATATATATAATATTTGTATATATGTGTATACAAATCAATTTTATTGATACATATTAATAAAGCATAAATCCATCCAAAGTATATAGTCAATGGTATTAGGTAAAATCCCATAGTTGTGCATTCATCACTCCATTCATTTTTAGAGCATTTCCTTTTTTCCAATAATTATAATAATAATACTAAAAAAAAAAACATACAAAAAGACAAACAAACCTCATCACCTCTCAATCTCTCAATGCTTCCCTTGTCACATATAGCTGCTATTCTGTTTACTTACTTCTAGTTTATTAATATATATATAGTGAAAACAGTAATATATGCAATATCACCCATATTAATATTTAACTTGAGGTTTCACTATGTTATATAGTCACATGTTACATTTCTACCTTACCACCTAGTAATATACATCACTTTCCTTTTTGACCTCTGTCATACCCATGTAAAAGCTAGTCACAAATATCATGTTTGCTCTCATCATTTCCATTCATTTCCAAATATTTACAAAAAACTTTTAATCAATTCTGTACAGATTAACTCTCAGCTTTCCATTCTCTACCTCATTCTGTTTTCTGGTGAACTATATTCTAATTATTAATTCTGAGATTACATAATATACTTAGTTCAAAATAGCATAGTCAAACAGTATTTGTTCTTTTGTGTCTGGCTTGATTCACTCAGTATAATGTTCTCCAGGCTTATCCATGTTCTCATATGCTTCATGACTTTATTTTTTCTTACTACTGTGTAATATTCCATCGTGTGTATACACTACAATTTGTTTATCCATTCACCAGTTTATGGACACCAGCGCTAACGTGAATAATGCTGCTATGAACATCAGTGTGCAGATGTATATTCCTGTCACTGCTCTCAGTTCTTCTTGGTATATATTTAGCATTGGTATTGCCAGGTCACATGGCAAGTCTATATTCAACCTCCTTAGGAACTGCCAAACAGTTTCCACAGGGACTGAAAAATTCTACATTCCCACCAACAGTGACTAATCATTCCTCTCTCTCCACATCTTTTCTAACATTTACAGTTTTCTGACATTTTAGTAGTGGCCATTCTAATAGATGTGAAGTGATATCTCATTGTAGCTATGATTTGCATTTCCCTAATTGCTAGTGATGTTGAACAGTTTTTTCTTGCATTTCTTTGCCATTTGTATTCCTTCTTTGGAAAATTGTCTCCTCAAGACTTTCGTCCATTTCTTTTAATTGGAAATTTTTTCTTTTTATTGCTGAGATATATGATCTCTTTATATAATGGATATTAAAAGCTTATTGGATATGTGATTGCCAAATATTTTCTACGATTGAGTCAGCTGCAATTTCACCCTTCTGATAAAGTCCTTTAAGGTGAAGAAGTGTTTCATTTTGTGAAGGTCCCATTTATCTATATATTTTAAATTTAGTTTCTTATGATTTGGTGGTAAGGTTTAAGAAACTATTGCTTACCACAAGATCTTAAAGATGTTTTCCTACATTTTCTTCTGGGAGTTTTATGGTTTTTGCTTTTATATTTAAGTTCTTGATGTATTTTGAGTGATATTTGTATAAGATGTGAGATTGAGGTTCTCTTTCTTTCTTTTGAATATGGCTGTGCATTTCTCCCAGTCCCACTTTTTGAATAAACTGTTCTGCTGCAGCTCAGTGGGCTTAACGAGTCTGAAATCACTTGACTAGAATATGTGAGTTCTTGATTTAGTTCCATTGGTCATTCTTTCTGTCTTTACACTAGTACCATGCTGTTTTTAACACTGTACCTAAGAAATATGCTTTAAATTCAGGAAGTGACTTCTTTTTTTAAAGACATTTTAGGCTATTTTGGGCCCTTATCTTTACAAATAATTTTGATTATTGGCTTTTCAATTCCTGCAAAAAGGGCTGTTGGGATTTTTATTAGGATTATGTTGAATCTGTAAATCACTTTGGGTAGAATTGACATTATAATGATATTTAGTCTTCCAGTCCATGAACACAGAATGTCCATCCATTTACTTATGTGTCCTTCGATTTCTTTCAGCATGTTTTGTAAATTTCTGTATACTGGACTTTATGTCTTTGGTTAAGATTTTTCCTTAAATATTTGATTGTTATAGTCACTATATAAATAAAATTATTTTCTGATTTCCTTCTCAGATTTCACATTAGAGTGTATAGAAACACAATTATTTTTTGCATATTCCTCTTGTACTCCTCCACCTTGCTGAACTTGTCTATTAATTCTAATAGCTTTCCTGTGTATTTTTCAGGATTTTCTAGTTATAGGATCATAACGTCACTGAATAGTGAAAGCTTTACTTTTCCTTTCCCATTTGGATGAATTTATTTCTTTATCAAGCCTAATTGCTCTAGGTAGAAATTCTAACACAATAACAAATAATAATGATAACAGTGGGCAATCTTGTACTGTTCCTGATCTCAGTGGAAATGCTTTCAGTATTTCATCATTGAGTACAATGCTAGCTGTAGGCTTTCATGTATGCATTTTATCTTATTTTCTGTTATTTTCTTTTTTTCATTTTATCTTTATCTGGTTTTGGTATTAGGGTAAAATTGACTTCATAGAATGAGTTTGGTAGTGTTTTCTCATGTTCAATTTTTTGGAAGTGCTTGAGCAAGTTTGGTATTAGATCATCTTTTAATGATTGATAGAAGTCACTTGTGAATCCATCTCCTCCCAGGCTTCATGTATTTGGGAAATATTTGATGAATGTTTCAATCTCTTCACTTGTGATTGTTTTGTTTAGGTCTTATATTTCTTCTAAGATCAATGTAGGTGGTTCATGTGTTTCTAGGAATATGTCTATCTCATCTACATTTTCTAAAATTTTGGCATACAGTTTTTCATAGCATCCTCTTATGATATCACTTTTTTCTTTGGTGTTAGTGCTCATGTCACCCCTTTAATTTATGATTTAATTCATTTGTGTTTTCTCTATTTTTTCTTTGTCAGTTTAAATTAACATTTGCCAATTATGTTCATTTTCTCAAAGAACCAACTTTTGGTTTTGTTGATTCTCTCTATTGTATTTTTTTGTTCTCAAATTCATTTATTTCTGCTCTGATCTTTAGTCTTTCTTTCCTTCACTTTGTTTTGTTAGGGTTACTTTGCTGTTTTTTTCCTAGTTCCACCAGATGTTCAATTAGAACTTCAATTTTTACTCTTTCTTATTTTTTAATATAAGCATTGCAGGTTATAAATTTCCCTCTCAGTAATCCATAATATTTATGAATTTTCTCTTTTTCCATCCATTATTGATTTCCAGCTTCATTCCATTTTGAGCAGAGAATGTATTTTTGTATAATTCAAAACTCTTAAATTTTTTGAGATATCTTTCTACATCCCATATAACAGTTTTGCATTTAAAATTTATTTTGTTTGATATTAGTATCAATACACCAGCTCTTCTGTTGTTACTGTTTGCATGGAATATCTTTTTCCAACCATTCACTTTATCCTGATTGTTTCCTTACATCTGAGGTGAATCTTTTGTAGACAACATATAGGTGGCTCTTTTTCATCCATTCTATCAATCTATGTCTTCTGATTGGGTAGTTCAAGCCATTAATATTCAATGTTATTTTTCTAAAGGCATTACTAACTTCATCCATTTTGACGTTTCTCTTTTTGTGTTGTCATACTATTGTCTGTCTTTTTACCTTTTAATTTACACTTATAAATAGTAATCATTTCTGCATTCTTCTCCAAGTCTCTCATCCTTGATTTTTCTTTCAGACTGCAGCACTTCCTTTATATCTCTTGTAATTCTGGTCTTTTGGTAATAAATTCTATCAGTTTTTGCTTGTCTGTGAAGACTTTGAACTCATCTTCATTTTCAAAAGACAGCCTTGCTGGATACAGAATTTTTTGCCAGATACAGCTTTTCTGGATAAAGGAAAACTGGCTGGCAGTTTTTCTCTTTCAGTACATTAAACACAGCATGCCATTTCTCTCTTCCATGGTTTCTGATGAGAAGTTGGCACATGTCCTTATTGAGGTAACCTTGTATGTGATGGTTTGATTATTTCTTGTTGCTTTCAGAATCCTGTATCTTGGATATTTGTGATTCTGAATAGTAGGTTTCTAAGGGTGTGCTGTCCTTCTTGGATATTGATTTCCTAAGGGTTGGGACATTTTTGGTCATTAGTTCCTCAATACTCTTTCTGCCACTTTTCCATTCTCTTCTGTTTCTGAAATAGCAATAATGTGTATGTTTGTGCATTGCACCTTGTCATTCAATTTCTTGAGACTCTGCTCCATTTTTTTCCAATCACTTCTCTTTCTTTTCTCCTGTCTTTTCCAGTTCAGATATTCTGACATTGAAATCACTAATTCTGTTCCTGAGCAATTTAAATTTGCTCTTATGCACATGTAGTATATTTTTAATCTCATCCATCATGTCTTTTATTCCCATGATATCTGTAACTTTTCTTTGCAGACCTTAATTTGCAGGGTTTCAAATTGTTCTTTATGGTCACCCAGGGCTACTTAATATCCTTATCTCTTTAGTCATATATACTTTCAATTCTTTAAATTAAGAAGCCTTATGTGACTTTCATTGATTAGTTGTCTTAAATACTGTATCTCTACAGGATATTTGGTTTGTTCCATTGTCTGCGGGATCTCTTCCTGTTTCCTAGTATGGCTTGTAATTTTTTGCTGATGTCTAAGCATCAGAATATGTTGGTGAATTTAATCTGATGGTCAATTTCTCTCTCTTGCCTTTTTCTTTTGCACAACCCATTGTTATTTGGATCAACTTATTCTATATCTTTAAAATTGCCCAGCTTATGTTATCAAGATGTGCCTGTGACTCACTAATATGGTGCTGATTTTCTCCTGGGAGTTAGGGTACAGAAAGAACACAAAGTTTTGTCCATACAATTTGAAGACTAGTCAGTAGATGGCACTTGTCAGCACACCTTTCCATGGAGGATTCTTTTGATCTCTGTTTTCCTGTGTTTTGGTTTGGAAAGAACTGAGATTGAAAGTGGGCTTTGCTAGCCAAATTCACTGAAGTGAAGCCCCTCGACTCCACTCCATTTTCCCTTGTAACAGCTGACAGAGTAAAGGATGTCTGTTCCCCTCACAGTTGACAGTAGTGAGCTAGGGCTTTTACCACAGTTTAATAAGTTGGGTGTAGTGATGGGGAGTCCTTCCCAACTGCCAATGGGCTTTGGTAACTCACATTAGTTATTTTGGATTCTTCCTGTCTCTGTCCCTTATTCCCCTGGGAATTGTGATGCACTGTACTGGTCTTCTCACTCCCAAGACAGTTTCATCAGACAGCCTTTGGATCTTTCTCCATTGTTTTTGTGAGAGAGTTGAGCCTTGCCTGCCTAATATGACACCATCTAACTACAATTCCCCTTTTCATACATATATTTTCAACCATCCTTTACATGTATGTGTATCTGATAGTAAATACTTTAGCATTATTTTCCATGCCATGAGTCAATTTTCTCATCCAATATCAATAATGTAGGATTTATATTTTAAAGTATTTTGTTTTCTGTATGTCCTATACATTTTTGTCCCTTAATTCCTCCACACTGACCCTCTTTATAATTTCATATTTTCATATTACGTCAATTTTAGTTCCTTTCTTTTCCATTCAGGGATATACTTTAGACATTTTCTTTGTAACTATAATGGAGATTAAAATCCACATGCATAATTTAAACAATCAATCATGAATTGATATAAACATAACTTATTTATAATAAAAATACTCAGCTCCTCTAGAGCTCCCTTTACTGTTTCTATTGGTGCATATCTTTTAATAATTAAATCCTCTGCTTTCATTTATTTGGAATGTTCTTAATTTTTCATTCATTATTGAAGGATTATTTTTCTAAATATAGAATTCTAGGCTGACAATTTTTTGCTTGTTTATTTTCATCACATTTTAATTTTGCTATTTTGCTCTCTTCTGGATCCCATTGATTCTCATGAGAGATAAGCAATTATTCTTATTGAGGATCACTTGCATGTCTTGAGCAGTTTGGCTTTTGACTGCCTGGAAATTAGCAAGCTTCATAGATGTGTTGATTCATGACTTTCATCCAATTTGGGAAGCAGTAACCATTAAATATTCTCAATATTCTTTTTGATTCTTTTTGTCTCTTGACCCTTTATTGAAATCCCATTATGAAAGTGTTGGCCTACTTGAAGCTTTCCCACAGGTGCTTTATGATCTGTTCAGGTTTCTTCATTCTTTTTTAATTCTGCAGTTTAGATTGGTTAATTTCAATTTTCTAATCTCTAAGTTAACTGATTCTTTCTTCTGCCAGCTAAAATCAGCTGTTGAAACTTTCATGAAATTTTCATTTAGGAACTGTACTTTTCTGACTAGGAATTATAATTTATCTTCTCTATATAATAGCTAATTCTTATTGATATTCTCATTTAGTCTATGTATCATTTTCATTGATTACTTTGTTCTTTGTTATTTCCTTCAAGTCCTTAAGAATAATGAAGACAGGTGATTGAAAGTCTTTTTCAAGTAACCCCAATGACTGTGCTTCCTCAGGAGTGGTTTCTGACAAATCATGCTGTTCTTTTGATTGGGCCATTCTTCCTTTTTTTATATATGATTTTTTAATTTGGGTGTTAAACTTTTATATTTTAATTTTATAACCTGTGAGCTCTGGAAAATATATTTTTCTTCTTCTCCAAGTTTTGTCATTCTTCATAATTGATGTTTCCAGTCATTGTTTGTTTAGTGATTTTTCCAATCTATACATTGAAGATGATCTTCAAGATTGTGTGTGATCCCTGAAATCTCTGTTCCTTAAGATGTGATTAGTTGTATTTTGACAAATTTCATTGACAGGAGTTAAAAAACCAGAAATGGAAATGAAAGAAAAGAAAAGGATAAGGGAAAAACAAAACCAGCCAACCAAACAACCAACCAAGAAACAAAAATGAATCTCTCAGGCTTCACCAAAAGACTCTGTACTGGAACATAATTTCAGCACTTAACCATGGTATTTACAAGTCTAGTTTATTTTGAACTTCCTGTTTGCACTGACTTTAGAAATCAGGTCTTGAAAGCACAAGATATTTTCAGGCATTTTCTGAGCATGCAACCTGTCCTGACATGCATATAGCTTTGAAAACTTCTCAGTATAAATGTAGAATTCTTTATGCTCTAATTTTCAAATGTAACTTTCTGCTTAGCATTCCTTCCTGGAGTTTAGGATGTATATCCATAAGTAGTAAAAATAATATTTTGCTATAATTTGCTGTATTTTTTTTAATCTTCCAAATATCTTAAGCACTATTACTCTATTTTTGCCTTGATTTTGTTCTAAGCTAGGAGAAATATGTATTCACATTTTTTAATGTTTACCTTCTCAATATTCCACTTGTGTTTTATAAATTGAAAATGGATGACTTCATTCATTGTTATGTTTCTGCATGTGGTCCATGTTATGTTATGTATGCCTGATGTTAAAGTGAAATTCAAGATTCCATTTTATGGAAATCTTTATGCACAGACTCAGAAAACTACATATAATGACTGGAAACTGACAGGGGTTCATTTAAATCCTGATTTCTCTGACCTGATGATTCCTCCTTTTATTGCCATGGCAAACTCTCTGATATACACTCATTTCCTCTGCCATGGTGAACAGCAGCATTAAAGATGGTAGCCTTTTAAATTCCTGAGTTATTAAGATGATGTGCACCATCACCTAACTGTTGCACCATAGGAATATAGATAGAGAAAAAATAGATGTGTTTTACCTAAAGGCACAGTGTTTGTGGGTGGCAACCTAGGCCACCTTAATGGATACATTCAGTTATAACACTGTTGTGAGTATTAAATGTGTTTTTACAGAAAAGTCCTTGGGGCACAGAATCCTGGACATTGTAATAACTATATGAATTCTAGCTATTCATATAGTTTTTGCTATTATTTACATCTGGAACTCTAGAAAAATACACATACATCATATACTCATGTAAATATTATTTGGTTAAAAATACTAATGTAATTATACACAGAAACTATTTTGGTAATATTACATTTTTGTCTCCAAAACTAGCTAAAGTAACAAATGTTAATTTTAAATTCTTCAGGTAGTAATAATTTATATATAAACTAATATGTTTTAGTTTTCTAGACTGCTCAAATACCAAAGCAATGCTTCAGCTTAAACAATGGGAATTTATGTGCTTACAATTTTGTAGCTAAAAGGATGACCAAAGAAATGCATCATCAAGGCAATGCTTTCCTCCTGAAGACTGTGGTGTTCTAGGCAGTCTAGATCCTGAACAATGTGGTGAAAGGCACACCCTATCCAAGTGCTGGGGCAGACTCACCCTTTCCACACATATGGGTAGGCCAACTCTCTTGGCCCAAAATATCTTCAGTCTAGACTTCAACTTCTATGGTTCTGCCCTTGAAGTGGTTTTTCCTTCATTCTGTCCATTTTCTGTCCCCTTTTAAGGCTGGAAGTGATTCCATTCATAGCAGTTGTGGAAAAAACATCATTATGCATGTAGTTTGCAGGGGTCCAAACCATCAGACAAAAATACCTTCTACATATTCCTCCTAGATAACTGAATTTTCAATTCTGACTTGCACAGAATTTGCTGACTGGTTCCATGTTCAGCTAAACCCTCATATGGAACACTATTCTCTGGGGACTCACTTTCTCAAACTCAGAATTTTCCAAACCATCAATTTCTGTTTTCTTTGTGCTTAAGTGTTCAATTCTCAGCTTATCTCTTTCTTCTCTCATTTCACTACAATCTGCAAGGAGAAACCAGGCTGCACATTCAATATTTAGCTTGTAAATAACACTTGCAAAATATCCAAGTGCATCACTTTCAAGTTTTGCATTCTCTTCAACATCAAAACACAATTTCTCAAATTTCTCTGTCACTATAAAACAAAGATAACCTTTCTCCCAGTTATCAATATCATAATCATCAATTCTTTTTAACTCTTCATCAGAAGTTCCTTTATCATCCATAATTCTATCCAGCCTTTTCTAAGCAAGCCAGGGTTTTATATCAAACACCTCCCACTTCTTCTAGCCTCTACCTGTTACCAAATTCCAATGTTATTTCCACATTTTTAGTATTTGCAATAGGAATATCTCACTGTTTTGGTACCAAAATCTGTCTTAATTTTCTAGGCTTTTCCAGCAAATACCAAAGCAATGGTTTAGCTTAAACAATAGGAATTTCATGGTTTATAGTTTTAAGGCTTGAGCAATGTCCAAATCAAGGCATCATCAAGGTGATTCTTTCTCCCCAAAGACTGTGGCATTTTGTGCCTGGTTTTCAGAAATTCTGAGGTCCTTAGCTTGTCACATAGCAAGGCTCATAGTAGACTTTCCTGCTCTCTCATTAGTCTTCTGTAATAAACTTATTCCTTCCCACAGTTTCCTCTCTCTCATATCTAAATTCATCCCACATTTAAGGGACTACAAGAATAGGATTAAGACCCATCTAGTTTGGGCTGGTCCAAACACATGTTAAGTAAAGCAACCTCATCACAACGTCATACATAAAATGGGTTCACACCCACAGAAAAGGATTAGATTTAAGAACATGATTTTCAATTTCAAACCAATACAGCTTCTGTTCCACCTAAGAATTTGTAAAAAAAAAAAAAAAAAATTTGGATACTTTATTTTAACTGATTAGTATTTTGTTTTTTGTCATTAGGACAAAACATCTTTATCAACTTTCTAAGTGCTGAAATACTTTTGTATTAATATGTCTAATATTCTTGACTGAACTTTTATCTGTTTAGTTGAGAGTAAAAAGAATACATACCATACTCTGAAATCTATAACACCTACCAATCTGCATTTGCCACTCCTATGATTGGCTGAGAAAGAAAATATTTTCAGCCAGTCCTGTATATAATCTTTCCAACCTTGTAGGCAAATGTAGGGAGGAAAAAATCATATCTAAACAGTTTTGCAAATACTCTAATGAGATCTCTTGATTGTGGTTTCTAGTGAAAAGATAACTGAAATTCTTATCTATGGAATATATTTAGAAGGGTATACCAGGCTTCTCTAAGTGGCTTATGGAAAATGTATTGGATTTAGCAGATATATGTATATGACATGCTTATACAAGTCATTTCCAGGTATATAGTTACTATAGTATAAAATGGAGATGTTCTCTACCCCTAAATGATGAATTCTTTTTAAGATAACACCCCATCTATATAATTGGCAACTCCATTTGTTCATTCTGAGCCATAGTCCAAATTTATATAATAATGAAGACCTGGGCATCTGCAATGATAGTCACAGATTTCATACTTTCCCTGTGTCTCACAGCAACCTATATCACTTTAACATCTTATTTAATGTTTAAAATTAATACTGGCAGACATCTGATTCTTATGAGGTTAATTTGCTTTCTTAGTGGCAAACTCAATTTCTGAATTTTGTGGCAAACTTGAAAAACTTTGAATACATTTAGAAATCAAGGTTTCATAACCTAAGTGACACATTAGTTTCAATTCACCTCTCCTGTATCTGATGAGTTATATGAAGGACATAAATCTGTATGGCAAAGATTCTGGTACCTTTAAACCTTGCAAATAGAATTATTTCCTTCTTAGTTATAGGCCACAGTTTTTAAAAAACACATCCAAAATCTGTAAGACAAGGTCATGATATATTAGAAAAAATTTTCTTGACTTTTTTGTTGAGTGAATGGTGGAATTTGAGATCTTATAAACTCCTATTTGCTTCATTGCTTCATTATTTGTTGAAGTTCCTCATGAAGGCAGTGAAATATTGTGAAACATTTATTAGGGAATGGTGCAGATATAGTTGAATCATCCCACATAGCTACTTATTGGAAATATGAGTAACATTATTAAAGTTACATAATTATTTTAGATCTGGGAAGCTATTTAGTATTTGAGATTTCCTCAGAATATTTAAAATTAATTGAAGAATTAAAAATTCTCACGAAGTGATAAAAATGATTACAGGTAATTTGGAATAATCTAGTAAAAGAATACATGACAGTAATTGAAAAGAAAATAGTATTTCTTCCTTGATAAAAGAGCCATCACAATGTTTGATGGCCTGGAAGAATAAACTACACAATACTAGACTGGCCTTTAAATACCTGAGAGTTTAATACAACCACCTTCAATCCGTAAATATTTTCCTTTAATTTTACTAGAGACCTTAAACACTATTTTTGCACCTAAATCTGTAATAAGTAATTGGGTTAAAAATTTAAAATATAATCTTTGAAATTCATACATATAAATTATATCTATTTGTTATTGGGTAAAGTTCAAGTAACAAATTATCTTCAAATTAATTTTATTGTTGTTTATTTAAATAACGTGAATCACGTTTATTACATGACATTTAAATTAGGTGAATATGTCAGAAGTTTTAAAATTCCTGTGCCAACTCTTTTTCTATTGTTGAAAGAACCAGTTTTCCCTAAATGGATAGATATTCTGTAATGCCTAAACATATTTGTGTTTCTTTGAGAAGGTATATGTGTCTGTATGTGCACATGTGTTTATAACTGCATATTTACAGATGTGTTCATTCAAACTATTATTTACAACATCCTAAGGATGAGATTTTAAACATGGAAATAAAAAGAAAACAGGACCTTCACTCATTTCAAATGTGATATTGTAGGAAAAAAATGTGTGTACAAAAGGCAATGTTGGACTGGACAAGCAATATCCTATGTGAACTTTATGAGATTGAATAACCCTCAATATAAGAATTTTGTTGAAAACTCATAGTTTTGATCCCAACTGCTGAAGTCTGAGTAGACTTGATATCATGAATGATAGAGAATACCAGAAATATATGGAATTGGGAAAATGAAAGAAAGTCATAGGCAGGACTCACCCTAAAATTAATGCTGCTGCATTTCACAATTACAAAGAGTATCATTTTTATTTTTTTCTAGCTGAAGCCCAGAATAAATCATTTCCTTTGGCAGGGATGTATATTATATTCTTCCAAGTTCAAACTTAGAGGAAACATATTCATAATTAGCAGGTGGAAGATATTTGCAAAGCCTCTTTTCTTTCAAAAACAGTCTATATATCACTGCAACATCCAAAATAGGTTCTATTAAATGAATTTGTGCCTTTGCTGATAGAAACAAAAGCAGCAGAGACAAAAGAGGGTTGATTTTATCTGAATGAACAAACTGGAGATTCTACATTTTAAAATTTGAATATAAAAAAAAACAAGTGCAAACCTGTTTCAGAAAAATGAAATGAGGATTATTTGAGATGTTGACACTTATAATGCAATTCTAAATGTATGAATCCAGATAAAAGAGGATCCAGATTAAGTCCAGGGAAGGTGTCATGATGATCTTAGTGACTTCACTTCAATATTCATAAGAAGTGAAATAGTACAAATTACTCAACTACAAAAACTAAATATTATGTTAAGAATATATTGCATACAAATTAATAATCAATAGTTTGCTAAAGAATTTATTCCAAATGAGAATCAGTGTTCCCAAAGGTGATTAACCCATTTGATGGTCACCAAATATCCATGAACTCTCACCATAATTTTATCTCCTTTGTAATTAAGTGAGACCAGGTGAATAGATCACAGTGGTGATATGTTTTGCACTCAGAAAAACAACAACAAACATTTAGGAACCAGTATTCTAGACTCCAGCATTCCTTATCCCTGCTGCAACAAATCTGAAAGACATGCATTAAGATGGCAGGAATACACAGAGGGAATTTCTGAGTAACTATGTATAGCACAAATGACATTCTAAAAAACATCAGTGGATTTTGCTTGAGCTGGAAAAAAAACTTTAGTAGGTTGGACCATTCAGATTTCAAGATTGATGTGCAATCATAGTAAAATGCAGCTTAACCTGCCTAATTCATTGACTAAATTAATCTTTACAAGGACTGATGGATATTAATAAGACTGCAGACTGGCATAAAATTTTGAAATTTTCCTTATTCTAAAATAGTGCAGAATGGATAAATAGCAAACTCTACAAAAACATATCAAGTTAGAGACTCTCCCTGGTTCATTGTAACACACTGAGGTACAACTGAAACATTTAAATTATAAATTTAAACATCATCTTTATACCCCTTAACCAAAGATATAAGACAATGCTTAAGAAAATTATATAATCATAATCTAGGGAATATCAAAAACAATTATGAACTCCAATATGAATTCAGTATTCTTGTTCTGAGAAATAGAATAGCTGTTCTAAATAGTTCCCTCTGTTATACATCTTTTCTATAATTTAAAAAAAATTTTTAAAGATATTTATATTACATAAATGTTACACAAAAAAATATAGGGATTCCCATATGCCCCACCTCCCACACCTCCCACAACTTCCCACATAAACATCCTTCATTAGTGTGTCACATTACTTGCAATGGTTAAACACATCCTAGAGCTTTGCCATTAAGCCTGGATCAGAGTTCACATTGTAGACCAAACTCTCACCCAAACAGTTCTCCATGTTATATGATGAGATGAAATGGCCTATATCTGTCATTGCAATGTCACTTAGGACAATTCCCAAGTCCCAAAAAAGCCCCTGTATTACAACTGCTTTTCCTTCTCCCTGCCCCTAGAGCATCCAGTGGTCACTGGCTCCACACCAATGTTGTAATTTCTTCCATTGCTTGAATCACAATATGCCCATAATAGAATACCGGTAAGTCCACTCTAATCCATAGCTCTTTCCCCAATCCTGAGGAGTCTGGGATGGTGATGTACACTCCACCTCCAACTGAGAGGGGGATTATATCCCATGGAGAAGATGGAGGGGCTATCCTGCCTGCAGCTGCATACTATCCCATTCCCTGGGATGCCTGTTGTCCATCATCATCTCCCCACCAGGTGTCCTGTGTGAGTCCATTGAGCTGTAGACCATAAACTTTTATACATTTTGATGATATTTACCATGTCCTGTGCCCATCAGCGTAAGATAATGAAGAACATTTCCACTGACCACTAAATACCCTCTGTTTGATAGATTCTATTCCTCACTCCCCATCCCCCCAGGGCCCACGACGACACCCTGACTTGATTCGTTGAATGAAAAGATTCATAATTACCTGCAACATGAAGTCTTACACACTGGTTTGTACTCCCCTATCAGGAACCATCCTTGCTCTTGAGAGACTCCCACCTGTCTATTTCTGAACAAATCAGTCCTCCAAAGATGAGAGTCCAACTCCTTTCTGCTCATTATGTGCATCTCCACCCACTGATACAAACCATTATGACAGAATGAACACTCACACACTCCTTAGAAGACTGCCTCATGTGCATCCAGTCCTGAATGCCCCCCAACCAACACCTTAAACCAGTGACCCTTCCTTGTCATATTGCCATAAGAGCATTCTCACCTCTGTAATTTCAACCTCATACCCACAAATCCCAAATGTTCACCGAGTCTCTCTCCCAACCTGCCCCCAGTATCCTGGACCTTCTTACCCACCTTCCCAATCTACCTGTCAACCCTGCACCACCCAACCCAATAAAATCACTACCCTCCTGTCCTATCCCTTCAATATGCAACTACACTTTAGTAATTTACCATAGATTACATCCATATGGGTGATGTTTCTCAACCTTCTCTTCTCAATCTCTTTCATGTAAACATATCTTTCAAACAACAGCTCTCTGAGACTGCTCAATTTCCTTAATTCATATCAGTGAGGTCATGTACTGTTCATCCTTCAATGCCGGGCTTGCTTCACTCAACATAATGTCTTCAAGATTCATCCATGTTATTGCAGGTGTTAGCAGTTTATTCCTTCTTACAACTGAATAATATTCCACTGTATGTATGTACCACGTTTTGTTTATCCATTCTTCTGTTAATGGGCATCTGGGTTAATTCCAAATTCTGGAAATAGTGAACAATGCCTCTATGGACATTGGTTTGTATATATCTGTTCTTGTCTTTCCTTTCAAATCTTCTGGGTATATACCCAGCATTGGAATCACTGAATCTTTTGGAAGTTCTATAATTAGTTTTTTGAGGAACTGCCAAACATTCCTCCACAGTGGATTGACCATTCCACAATCCCACCAGCAGTGGATAAGTGTTCCCATTCCTCCACAACCTCTCCAAAATTTACAGTCTGCCTCTTTTTTAATAGCCACCATTCTAATGGGTGTAAGATGGTATTTCATTGTAGTTTTGATTTGCATTTCCCTAATAGTTAGTGATTTTGAGAATCTTTTCATGTGCTTTTTATCCATTTGTATTTCTTCCTTGGAGAAGAGTCTTTCCAGATCACTTGTCCATTTTTAAAATGGGTTTTTTTCTTTTTAGTTTTGAGGTGTAGGATTTGTTTTTATATGCAGGATTTTGGCTCCTATCAGATATATGGTAGCCAAATATTTTCTCCCACTGTTTAGGCTGCCTTTTTACATTCTTGATAATGCCCTTTGAGGTGCACAAGTTTTTAATTTTGAGGAGATCCCATTTATTTATTCTTTCTTTTGCTGCTCAGGCTTTTGGTGTGAAGTTCATGAAACCATTTCATATTATAAGGCCCTGTAGATTCTTTGCTACATTATCATCCAAGGTCTTTATGGTATTGGATCTTATATTTAGATCTTTGATCCACATTGAGTTGATTTTTGTATAAAGTGTGAGATGGAATTCTTCTCTCATTCTTTTGGATATGGTATCCAGTTCTCCAAGCACCATTTTTTGAAGAAGCCATTGTCTCCCAAATGAGTGGGTTTGGTGGCATTATCAAATATCAGATGACCTTTTATGCAAGGATCTATATCAGAGCTCTCAATTTGGTTCCATTGGTCAATATGTCTATCCTTGTGCCAGTAACGTGCAGTTTTTACCACTGTAGATTTGCAGTATGGTTTAAAGTCAGGTAGTGTGAAACCTCCATCTTCATTTTTCCTTTTAATAGATTTGGTGATTCAGTACCTCTTACCTTCCAAATAAATTTGGTAGTTAGTTTTTCCTGTTCCTTAAAAAATACAGTGTTGATTTTTATTGGGATTGCATTAAATATGTAGATTACTTTGGTAGGATAGACATCTTCATGATGTTTAGTCTTCCTATCCATGAACAGGGAATATTCTTCCATTTATTCAAGTCTTCTTTGATTTCCTTTAACTGTGTTTTGTAGTTTTCTGTATATAAGTCCTTTACCTCTTTAGATAAATTTATTATGAGTATTTGGTTCTTTTAATTAATATTGTAAATGGTATTTTTTTCTTGATTTCCTCCTCAGATTGCTCGTTATTGGTGTACAAAAATGCTACAGATTTTTTAGCATTGATCTTAGAGCCTGCGACTTTACTAACTCCTTCTCTTTCTTCTCTGTTTAGATGTTCTGTCTAATGGTGATAATGATGTATTAAAGTTCCCCATTATACTTGTAGAGTCATTTATGTCTCCACTTATTCTTTACAGTGTTTTCTTCATGTGTATTGTGGCACCCTGATTAAGCATAGAAATATTTATGATTGTTCTTTCTTCTTGAATGATTACCCCTTTTACTAATATCTAGTGTCCATCTTTGTCTCTTACAATAGTTTTACATTTAAAGTCTATTTTTTCTGATATTAGTATAGCTACTCCCACCCTTTTTTTGGGTATTGTTAGAATGTAAAATAATTTTCCAGCCAATTACTTTCAGCCTCCTTAAATCCCTGGTTCTAAGGTGGGTTTCTTGAGAAAACATATAAATGGGTCATATTTCCTTATCCATTCTACCAATCTGTGTTTCTTGACTGGTGAGTTTAATCTATTAACTTTCAGTGTTATTGCTCTCAAGGAATTTCTTACATCAGCCAAATTTTCTTTGGGTTTAGGTATGTCATATGTTGTTTTTATTTCTCTTTTTGTCTTTTTAGTTGTTCTTACATTATCCTCCAACTCTCTCACTCTTGATTTTTCCTTTCATCCTGTAGAACTTCCTTTAGAATTACTTGAAGGGCAGGTTTCTTATTGGCATATTGTTTTTATTTCTGTTTATCTGTGAATATTTTGTACTCTCCATCATTTTTGAATGCCACCTTTGCTGGATAGAGAATTAATGGCTGGAAGTTTTTTCTTTGAGTACCTTTACTATGTCATATCACTGTCTTATTGCCTCCATGGTTTCAGATGAGAAATCAGCACTTAATATTATTGAGATTCCTTTGTATGTGATAGTTCTCTTTTCTCTTGTTGCCTTGAGCATTTGTCTTGAGTATTGGACATTTTGACAATTATGTGTCTTGGAGAAGGCCTGTTGGGATTAATACTGTTTGGGGTACCTTGTTCCTCCTGGCCATGTACATCCATGTCTTTCAATAGGGTTGGGAAGTTTTCATCCATTATTTCCTTCAACAGACCTTCTGTTCCCTTTCCCTTCTCTTCTCCCTCTGGGATGCCTATAATGCATATGTTTGCATGTTTTATGTTGTTATTTAAATCCCTAAGACACTGCTGGATTGTTTTCTATCTTTTTATCTATCTGTTCTACTATCTTTTGATTCCAGAGGTGCTGTCTTCCACATCACTAATTCTTTCTTCCATCTGTTCAAATCTGCTGTTATGTGATTACAGTCTTTTTGATTTCTTGGATTGTGCCACTCATCACCATCATACCTGTTATCTTTTTATGTATGTCTACAATTTCTTCAGTATGTTCTCCCAGTGTCTTCTTAATATCCTTAATCTCTTCCTTCACTTCATTAAGTTGTTCCATGATATTTTTTTGGACAGCTTTGATTAGTTGTTCAATGTTCTGCATCTGTTCTTCGTTTTTAGTTTGTACATTGAACTGGTCCATGTCTTCCTGTTTCTCAGTATGGTTTGTAATTTTTCATTGCCTCTTGTTATCATTTTATCTTGATAGGTTCATTCAGTTGATTAGCTTCTCTATGTGCTTTTTTATTTACCTACTTGTTTTCTGTGTGTTCTAAGTTTTCTCTTTGACACTTTGTTCTTCTTGTTTTATTTCCTTGGCTTTTTCTATGTTCCCTTGAATGAAAAGACTAGGGCCAGAGTAATTGAAAGAGGAAAGAAAATAAAAAGTATAATAGTAATAATAGTAAAAGTTAGAAAAGGGGCCATATAAGACTTAGTAAAATGAATATTTAACTCATGTAAGCAGTGTAGAATAATAGGGAAAAAAAGTTGAGTACCTACAATGGAATGGGAAACCAAATAGAGAAAAATATACAGAATGATTTAAATGGCCAGAATTATGAGGGGACTGAAATAGTAAAGAAAGAACTGAAAAGAAAAAGTTAAAAAGAAAAAGAAAATAGAATAAACAAGATTGAAATCAAAATCAGTAGAGTTGAGAACTAATAAAAAAAGGTGGAATGTAAGAACCACAGCAGAAAGCAGAAGATAGAAAGATGAAGGAAGGAAAAGAGATAGCACTGGTATACAAAATCAATATACACAGAAAATGGGAAATCAAGGAAGAAGAAGCACAGCAAAGAAGAAACAAGCTAGCAGCACGTAATTTTAAAAAATTGGCGGGGGTGGAATGAGGAAAGTAAAACAAGAAATAAACAAACAAACAAAAAACCTCAAACAAACACACAAGCAAGCACTCAAAGAAAGCTAAGGAAGAGCAGTGTTCCTTCTTGGGCCCTTGTGGAGCCTCTCAGTCTGCATGTGTTCATCAATCAATTACCCTACAGACTTCGCTCTGCAGGTTTTGAGGTGGATTTTAGGGAGTAAACTAAGTTAAATTTTTCAAGTAACCTTTTTTTTTTGCGGGGGGCAATATAAGGGACGCAAAAGAAGTGAGTACAAAAATGATGTCTATGTTTTCCATGTCCAATGGTATCAGCTAGATGTTAGATATCCCGGTGGATCACTACTCTTAGTGGAGCCAGGAATCGAACTAGGACCTCATATATTCAAGGGAGAAATTCCTTCACTGAGCTACCTTTCTAATTTGGATCAGTTAGCTCTTCAGAAAGCTATTCGGTCACTTTCCCCTGGAAAGGATTTACTCTCCTATGGCAGCAGGATTCAGTGGGCTGTATGAGCATATCCCCCTTCCCATCTCCTGGTCAGGTTGAATTCCATTTTGAAATTCAAATGGGTCCCTGATGACTGAGTTCACCACACCAAAATCATTTACAGCCTCTTCTAGACAACCGCCTCCTCCCAGAGGACCCTAAATAAGCTTGTGGAAACTTAGTAATCACTTCCCACTGCCTGACTTCCTTAGGGGAGTTGAAATTCTGATAGCCCTCAAGGCAAACTATCAAATTGACTGACTCTGCCCTCTCTCAAGCCAAACCTCTTTATCCAAGGGCAGTTCAGTAAATCAGGCTTCCTGGGCATATTCACCTCTCCCCTCAGCCTGGTGCCACTTCAAATCAGCTCTTGTTTTCCCCAAATCTCTAAGTTGGTCCAGGCTTCCAAACCCACAGAAAGGAAACTCCTCTCCACCCTTTTCCAGAACCTTCCCTCTCTCAGACAATGCTCCCTGTCACTGGGTTGACAGCAGGTGTCAGGTCTCACCCTGGTCCTTTGCCCTGAGGGTGGGGCTTAGCAGTCCACACCCATAATTTCCAGCTTGGGGCTAAAAACTCATGGTTTTATCTTAAGCAATCTATCTCCCTGTCTAACTCCCTCCAGATAGATGTCCCAAAGGCTCCCACTCTGTGGGCTCCTAGAACAGATCACTTGGGAAGGATCCTGCCCCCAATCAGCTGTCTTTTGCAAGAGACATGGTGAATACCCACATAAACAGATACCATCTTGCCTTCCTCTCCTGTAGTATCTACTATAAATCTTTCTTAACAAATTTTCCAGTTTTGTACCAAAACCCTGAAATCCTTATCTCTCAAATTCTCCTATCATCTGAGACAACTATGTCTCCTACTAGTCAGGAAAATAGGGGCCATCACAGAATCATTATATCATTCTCAAGTCTCTTTATAAAGAATAGTATCTAAAAATCATTTCACCTTCTTCCCTCCTTACCCAATGAGATATATATGTGCAAGGGCTCCAACTGAAATTTAATATGTAATAATTCAATTGACTTACAACTTCTTCTTGACTCCTCAGAAATTTTTCTTCTAACTCCCATGACCAGAGCACCCTCAAATTATTTATGGGTTCCTGTAAAGTCTTATTAAGAGTTCTTGCTCCAGAATTAAAATGAAGTGGATTAAAAAATCCAGTTTTCTTCTTGTTTGTATGTCAATGAAAGTTAGAGTTAGAGTTAGATACAGAGTTAGAGTTGTAAGAGATGTTTCCTACCACTGCTAGAAATTCTAACTGTAGGTTCCTCTCATATTGTCTCTACTGACATTGTCTTATAGAGACAAAACTCCAACCAAGCAATCTTTCTAACAAAAGCCATGCCCTATGTAAATGAACAAGGGTTTCACTGGATCCTCAAGGCACTCATTCTTGCTCAAGGAAATTTTCTAACTGTGTATCTTTCTGTGGACTTCGAAGTTGTACCTCCTTATCCATAATTGTCTCCTTAAGTATAGGAACAACTTTAACCCAAAGTGCCAAGCAAATTTTACCAATCCAAATGATTCTTGGCATTATTGAAATGAAGTCCACATTGGAGGTTGTGGGAGAGAAAATGGAAGTGAGCTCTTTTTCCTAGAGTGTTTATCTTCTTCAACCTCTAGGTCAAGGGCTCTTAACCTTTTTTGTTCTATGGACCCCTTTGCTAGTCAGGTGAAATTCATGGACCCCTTACTAAGTCCACACTATACTGTGTATTATTTAATGAATATATCATACCCCACCAACATGGCCTCAAAGAGTAATGTTTATTTGAATTTCATTTCAAGCTCACTGACCACTGGTTAAGAACCCCTGCTGTAGGTGTGTTTTACAAGGTGGAGGGCCTGGATGATTGTGATTTATTCAATGCCCTTTTCACATAAACATAGACCATCACTTTATATCTGTGTGAAATTTCATCTGTGGGGTAGAGGAAAAACTACTCTATTCCTCCATATCTTTTATGATATACTGACTTTTAGCCAGTCATGCAAAAATAAATGTTTATATCCATGCATTTTAAATCACTCAACTTAGAATAAGATTAATGGGAATTCCAGTCCCCTGAAGTTTCAAAGTCAATCATTAATTAAAAGGTCACGGTCATCAGGATATTTAGGTGGTAGTTATTTTGTTTTAATAATGAATTATGTATTAAATAGATCCAAGTATTATGATAAAAATCATATCTCATGTGGTTATCATTTTTGGTGATCTATCTTCCTACTATAAATCCATGTTTCCAACTAGAATCACTTTCTCTTTGCCTGAAAGCCTCATTTTCTATATTGTATTGTGAGTGTGCTGACAATGAATTCTGTAGTTTTAATGAATGAAATCATCTGTATTCTCTGTTTTAATGATATCCTTGCTGTATGTATATTATACCTTGACAATTTTTTTTCCACAAATATTTCTTTCTCATGGGGTTCCACTGTCTCCTCACTCACATTGGTTCTGACATGAAGAATGATGTCATTCTTATATTCTTTCCCTGTAGACCTGTTGATTTTGTAACCTTGTACTCTTCAGAAGAGGAAACTGAGATGTAGAATAATTGAGATAGTTGCCTAAGATGACACAGATTGGCCAGAAGTCAAATAATTATCATTGATAGTGTTGCAGTAATAAGTATGTCAGTCATGAAAACATTTCCCTCAATTTAATTCAGAAAATATATTCTACGTATTTTCTATGCAAAATACACTATATTAATGTTTTAATATGTTATCTTTATATCTCTCCTAATGATAATATTTAAGTCTCTTTCACAGGCCTAGATAAGTTAATTGCCATCAGAAAATCATATGATTAAAAAGTGGAAGAATTGTGAATCATATCCAATTTCATTCCTATCATGTATGATTAATCTAGAATGCTAGTATGGCCCATTCATGTATATGATATCCCTATTCAGAAGTTGACTCTTCTGCTTGGACATCATCCCATCCTTCAGCCAAAAAGAAATTACAAAATCAAAGATGTCTAGATCATGCTTAGGCAGATTTCCAGTGAAAGTATCAAAGATGATAGGAGGTTAGAAGATGTTCCTTTCTCTCCACCCTCTTTCCTCTTCAGCTGCTGAACATCAAATCTGTCTGAGGAGTAAAACCTTCCTTTCCTTGGTAATAGAAATTTCCTAAACAATCCAGACCTGGTGTGAGGCAGCACTTCTCTCCCATCCAGTGTGGACACATCACAGCACATAATGTTTTGGATGAGCTACAATAACATTATGAATAGAGCTCTGGATTAGAAATCAGATCATGCTTGACTTAAATCTGAGCACTATAATTATTAGTTTTTGTCCATGGCAAAATCTGTTTTTATATGAAGTAAAAATTACAAGAACTTCATCATGGGGATTACATGAGAATAAGATCAGATACCACACTTAAGAAAATTCACTGATATGTAAAATGTGCATTACATATTAGTTCTAATGATATTCACATTTACTTTATCCCCTACAAATTATTCTGGGAATCTCAACATCACTGTAAGATATTTTAGAGGGGAGGTCAAAGACTCCTAGAAAGATTTCAGGATTACAATTACTTCTGAGTATTTACTGAATACTTCTAAATTTGGCCTTTCTTTTTAAATAATTTCAGCATTTGCCCACAATCCTACCATCCACAAGAGAAATGAAGACAAGCTACACATGTGAGTTGAGGATAGTTTTGCCAAGACCAAGGTACTGCTATACCATAAGCTCTCTGTTCCTATGCAGAAGATGTCAACAGACAACAAAGGTTGACTCTTTGTCAGAGAACATTCTAAACATTGCATGGATGATCTCCTATAAACCCACAACAGTTTATGATATAAGTTCCTTCTCATCCCTTGTGCAGTTGTGGAAAATGAGGCATAAAGAAGCTGTGAACCTTGCCCAAGTTCTCACAGTTTTAAGTGGAAACATCAGCCTTGAAGGTGCAGTTTCATGAACTCCAAAGAATTTTCTCTTTCAGCATGTGAGAATATTAATATCAGACAGCAGGTTCTCTAACCTGCATGTGTCTATTCTCAGGCCATCAACAGAATAGCAGATTTTAACAGCCTACGTGTTTTGACATTTTATTTTGTTTAATCCTCCCTATGACTCTGTGAGACAAGTAAGAGAATTTTATATACTCTGATAAACTCTTGCACCCATTCACTTATGATAAATGAAGTTATGTCCTATTTCTCAAGTCCTTTGTTTGCTTTCAGACCACAGACATAGAATCCTCTTATCCTAACTCTGCCAGCTCCCTGCCTGACACCCTTGGTCACAGGTGCCACAGCCACAAGAGAGAACAGGATAAACTTGTTGGCTGCCAATTTGGATGAAGCTGCTTATTCTAACCCTCTGGGAACAGAAAGTTCAGAGCATCCCTAATTCTTTCTTGAGCTTGAGTAATATTCTTAAAATATTTACCTTTAATCATACATGAAAATGTTAATGAAGACAGAAAGAGAATCCCTAACTCTTTCTTGTGCTTGAGTAATATTCTTTAAATTTTTACCTTTAATCATACATGAAAATGTTAATGAGGAAAGTATCTGGGGAGTATCATGTCTGCACCTAAAGATAAGGAGCCCCAGATTATAGAGGCTATTTGTTTCTAAATTGCCAGCCCATTTACATCCTAATTCTGAGGGAACAAAGGAGCTACCACCAGTGTATCTCAGACTTTGTAAAAAGTAAAGAATGGAAAGAGCTGACCTCAGAGACTAGCTAATCCAAGACAACTTTCATTTGTTGCTTTGTTCATTGTACTTGTAATCCCCAATTATTCTGCATTAGCAGAGTTTGTTATTTTCAGGTCTTTAAGTCATGTTATAGCAAAAATCAAGAAACTTTCTTAATATACTTTCCCTAGTCACCAAGAAACAAGATGGGTAGATGAGCAGCAGAGAGGTTTGGAAAGAGATGTTTTTCAATGGTTAGGTTTCTCCCTGTCAATTGTTTGAAGCCAAAAGATTGGGAATTTCTGAATCAAGAAATTCTTATCTGAGCTGGGATGCTTGTGGCCCACATTCACTGGTTGGTGGGAGGCTATAGAACAAAGATAAGCACATCCACAAATTAAGATTTACTTAGGAAGTCCCCCTTAGGATTCATTTTCAAGTCACTAATTGAAGTAAACACTACACAAGGTAAAAATGACTGAACTTGTACAGCAGTCATTAGTAATGGGTCAAGGATTGTTATTTCCACAGGAATTGTCCTCTGCAGATATGAGAAAGTATTCCCTTGAAATATTATGGACCTAGACATGAGATAATCAAATAAAACTTTCTTTTATTAAATTATCTTGATGAATATAAAGGGAAAATGTTCTCTTACAGAAAAATCATATCATAAAATTTATAAAAGAAGAAAACAGCAATCTTTCTTAATCCCATTATCAGATAAGCACTATTGGTCTTTTGTGTATGTTCTTTAGATATGTTCTATGGATATATGTCTTTTTAGACTTAATATCATTATATATGGCATTATATATTTTGCCTTTTCCTCCCAGTATTATATCAAAAGTTCTTTCAAGGATATTAATCTTCTTACAAATCACTTCAGTGTCCACCTATTACTCCATAACTATACATCACAATGCATTTAATTGCAACCCCCTAGGTGGACATTTGGATTGTCTTCACTTTTTCCCTATTATTTAAAAAATGTGAAATGCAACCTGTATGCATAGTTTTGGGCATATTTTCTTGTCTAGTGTAGATTATAAGAATAAGGAGTACTGAAAATTTTATACTAGTACATACTCAACAGTATTGGATAATACAGCACTCATTAATATTTGCTAATTTGGAATAAAATATTCATTATTTTTAAATTGCATGTGTTGATGATATATGAAATAAAGGATTTTTTAGATGTCTATTTTTTTTACCTGAGGATTACCTTTTCATTAATTTTACCCTATCTTCATAAAGACCTTTCATTGTTTTCCAAAGCAATTTCTATTATAATAATGGTTGCCTGTGACACTTTTTCAACTATTTTTCCAGTGTGTTTCATGACCTCATGTAGTTGAACCTACCATTTTTCTCCTTTTATACACCTTCTTTTGCTTAACTCCAGCGGTGTTCTACTCCATTGAGAGATTAAATTCCAATTAATCACTACTTTTTTATTGTTTTGTGCTAAATCATAATTTAGTTTAATATTTTAAGGCACATGATTCTCTTTTTATGTTATTTGAATTTTCAGACTGGCATGAGTACAGATTTACTTTGTTTTGAAAAGTGCTTTTCAGTTACTAACATAAAAGGTTTATTGCCTACACTGAACTATAGGTAAATACTTTTAAAATTAGGGGTTTTTGAGGATTGGTCTATACTTGCCTCTCATTGAGCTTATCTATGTTAATTGGCTTTATTAGTATTTTATAAACTCTTATTCTTTTGAAACTAGTTATCATCTAATGTTTTTGTCTGTTGTCCTGATTTCTGTTTAAAATGTTTTTCTTAATATATTTGGCTGTTTTTCTAGCTTCTTGAGTTGACTATTTTGTTCATTTATTTTCTCTGTCAGTTTATTGTTTCCTGAATTCCTGTCATACAAACAAATATTTCAATGCTAAAAATATTGATATGTGATTACTCTATTATGTTCTTTTACCAGTAATTTGGAAGCATGAGGAAAATTATCCTTTTTAGCTTTAGCTTACAAATTTCTACATAAGTTAAAATATACTTCAATTGTTCTTTTTTTTTTTTGCCCTTTTCCCTTTATTACATATATATATATAAGTTAGGCTTTAAAAGACTAAGTCCCATACACAGCATCACATGGCTACTAGTAGGCAGTGAAAACAGAATACAAAAATAGTCTAAATTCTCTGACTATTCTAAAGAATACACACATCCAATAAATCTTGGTGCTTTTTTTTCTTGCCTAAGATGTGCTTGTTTGCATTGCATCATGCTGTTTTATTCTCTTCCTGATAGTTTTATCCTCTTTCTGTTAGTTTTCTTTCAGAGGAGACCAATAAAGAATTTACAATTTTCATACTCAAATTTGTGTCAGTGTTGCATAAGCTCACAAATGTATCAGGATATATCTTACTGCAGCTTGAAATATTCACTCAGTTCAGTTGACTTGGAAATATGACTAAATCAACCCTAATTTCAAATTAAACTCAACTGATATTTTATAGGCACCTCAAAACAAATTAAAAATATCAAGTAAAACAAACTTGGCAACTTATTCTTAGCAGCATAAGTGACAATAGAAGAGACACAGGAGAACAGACTCTCGTGAATTTAAGTTTCCAATCCTTAAAAATCCATTTTATATTCCTTTCTCATTTATTAGAGAAGATGTGGATTTACAAGACAGTCATGCATAAAATGCAGGATTCTCATTTACCAACCTATTATTAACCATTGCTTTGATGTGGAACGGTTGCTACAATAGATGGCAGCACATTTTTATAATTGTATTATGAACTATAGTCCATGGCTTAACTTGTTGTTCACTGTTTGCCTAGTCTAGTTCTATGGATTTCTTTTGCTAATTTTTATTCTGTGGAGCAGGTCCTTTTTTATTCCCATGTTTTCCATGGGAGAACATACAATGGCAGTGACTGGAAGACCCTTCAGTCATATATTACTTCAGGAAAGGTGCCTGGAATATCAGCAGTCATAAAACTGTGTGTGTTTGTGTGTGTGGTGTGTGTGTGTAGAAGTGGCCTACGTATTCAATATGTGAATCAAAATTCTCCCAAAATTAAGTTTAGAATTTACCTACTCAGCCTTTCCAACAATCATACAGAAACATTTTATCTGACAGATATATTATTCTCTTGTTCAAAATTTATCTTATGCCAGTGCAATCCCTGTGCCATTTGCAGAAAAATCAATTATCCAAATGCAAACCTTGATTCTTGGTGCAGTGGACAACATGACAGAATTCATCATGCTTTGTCTGACACAGAACCCAGATAGGCAGAAAGTCTTGTTTGTTGTGTTTACCCTCATCTACTCTCTCACCCTTGTGGGCAACCTGTTCATTGTAGTGACCATTACCACCAGCCCAGCATTCAGCACCTCATTTTTATTTTTTCTGTCACTTTTGCCCTTCATAGATGGTACCTTTTCTTCTATCACAGCTCCCAAAATGATATTTGGCTTACTCGCTGAAAAGAAAAATATCTCCTTCAATGAATGCATGACTCAGCTCTTTTTGAGGCATTTAATTGGTGGAGTTGAGTTCTTTCTGCTCACAGTGATGGCCTATGACTGTTATTTGGCCATCAGTAGGCCCCTGCACTACAAGATCACAATGAACTGGTGGGTGTGTGGACTTCTGGGGTCTGTGTCTTGGGCTGGGGGATTCAAATACTTTTTATGGTGTGGTTATCCTTCTGTGGTTCCAAAGTCATTGACCATTTCTTCTGTGATTTTTACCCTCTGCTAAAACACTCCTGTACTGACACTTGTATCCTAGGACTCTTTCTTACCACCAACATGGAATTCATGTGTGTGCTCACTTTTTCTATTCTTATTGCCTCCTATGTCCTCATCCTTTGCACCCTAAGAACTCACAGCTCTGAAGTATGGCAGAAGGCTCTCTCCACCTGCACCTCACATATAACCATGGTCATCTTACTCTTTGTGCCCTGTATATTTATACACCTTTGGCCCATGGGCATCTTTCCCATTGCTAAAGAAGTGGCTGTATTTTATACTTGATAACACCCATGTTAAACCCTTTAATCTACACACTCAGAAATGCAGAGGTGAAAAATGCAATGAGGAAGATCTGGAGTCAAAGAGTGAGCCTTTTGTTCTTTTATCAGTAATTTGGAAGTGTGTAGATAGATAAAATAAAATCTATTCATATTTTAAGAGGAATTGTGTCTAAAGCAAAATAAATCACCTTATTTTCAGAATATGTGGGTTAAGTATGTGTTATCCCTTTGTTATCTGAAATCTTTAATGGTTCCTCTTTCATACATGTTGACTCTAGTCCAAACCAATTAGAAATATCAATGCATATACAAATTGATAATCAATGGGATTTGGTTCACTTAAATGAAATTTTCACAATGTTTGGAAAATATATGACATTTTATATTCTATTCAAAAATTATCTACAAATCTTTAAATATTAAATGGCCCATTTGTGTCATTGCAATCCATTTAAGACAATTTCCAAGTTCTGAAAGTGCCCCCTTATTACACTTGTTTTTCCCTCTCCCTGCCCTCAGAACTTCTAGTGCCCACTTCCTCCACATCAATGATATAAGTTCTAACATTGCTAGAGTCACAATATCTCTATAGTAGAATACCAATAAGTGTACTTTAGTCCATAGTTCATTGAGCAATCCTGAGGAATCTGGGATGGTGATGCCCACTTCTTCTCTAATTGAGAGCAGACTTCAATCCCATAAGGTAGATGAATGGGACTCTCTTGCCTTCAGATCTAGACTCTCTCAGATCCTTTTCTTTATTTTAAATATATTTTTTTAATTTTTAAAAGACACTTAGATTACATAAATGTTACTCAAAAATATAGGTATTCCCATATGTCCCAGTCCCCACATCTCCCACACTCTCCCACATAAACAACATCCTTCATTAGTGTGGCACATTCATTGAAAATGATAAACACATTCTGGGACACTGCCATTGAGCATGGACCACAGTTCATATTGCAATTTACACTCTCTCACACACAATTCTGCAGGCTATGGGGAGATATATAATGGCATTTATCTGTTGTTGTAATGCCATTCAGGATGATTCCCAAGTCCAGAAAAAGTCCCTGCATTTCAACTGTCTTTCCCTTCCCCTTTCACCAGAGCCTCCAGTGGCCACTGTTTCTCCATCAGTGCTGTAATTTCTTCTGTTGCTAGAATTAAAACAAGTCTGTAGTAGAATACCATTTTAGTCCATAGTACATTCTCCAATCCTGAGGATTCCAAGATGGTGATGTCCACTTCACCTCTAATTGAGAAGGGGCTTCAATCCCATACGTTTGTTGGATGGGACTCTCTTGTTTGCATTTGTAGACTCTCTCATTTCATTGGTATGGTGCTTGTTAATCCTCAACTCTTTGTTAATTGTCCTGGGTGCATTCAATGAGCTAGAGAGTAGGTGTTGCAACTATGATGAGGCTCAGGGCCAAACTGGCACATGGACATTCCAAAGATTAAAGTCTCTTGGATGTATGCCTACTAAATCCAGCACCAAGTATAAGTTCAAATAAAAGGGACAGATGACCCTTGTGCAAGGAAGCCATAACTGAGTCCAACTCTGACACTCTCAGGAGAACAAACTCCAAATTAGGGCCCACCAGCAGGCCACCAAATTCTGGAGCTATCTGCCCAGTAATAATAGGACCTGGGTGTCTCCAGAGTCCTCAGGAGTCCCAATATTTTGGGTCATATCCACTTTGGCAGTCTATGAGATCCCGCTGAGATGTGCACAAGCGTTACCTCCTGGATGACCTCCCAACTCACTTTGAAGTATCTTAGCCATATAAACTCATTTGTCTTTACCTTTTCCCCCTTTTATTTGAGGTCTTTTTCCAGGTGCATTGCTAGTTGGTGCTTGGTAGTAATCCCTTGGTTACAGGGAGGCTAATCCCTGGGAGTCATGCCCCATGCTGAGGGGAAGGTAATGCATTCATATGCTGAGTTTGGCTTAGAGAGAGGTCACATTTGAGCAACATGGAGGCTCTCAGGAGGCAACTCTTAGGCACCCCAAAACACTAGGCTAAGTTTCAATTTCAAGAGCAAAGGCTCATAAGCTTAGTCATCAATATCAAGGGCCCATCAATAGAGCATCCTCCCTCACCAGTCATTTTTCTCCAGAATCTGCATTCATATTCTTTTGGTTATTGTTTGAATCTCCACCCACTGTGA
>JAQZBX010021194.1:0-32465 GCA_029593785.1 Cabassous unicinctus
AGTATTGAAGATTCAGGTAAAAGCAGAATGCTTGGTAGTCTGTTTAAAAATTGAGTAATTGAGGTCTTTTTCCAAATACATTGCTGGTTGGTGATTGGTATTAATCCCTCAGTGCCAGGGAGGCACATCCCTGGGAGTCATGTCCCATGCCATGGGAAATGTAGTGCTCATTTGCTGAGTTTGGCTTAGAGAGAGGCCACATATAAGTAACAAGGAGGCTTTTAGGAGGTAACTCTTAGGCAATAGATATTATTAGGCTAAGTTTCAATTTTTCAAGAATAGGGTTCATAAATACAAGCATTAATATTGAGGACTGGGCATATAGGTCTGTTTTCCTTTTTTAGGCACTGCCTATGTACTGTAGAGGTTCTTTCTACTCTATTACAGAAAGTAGCAGGGCTCCTCAGGATGAGCACTTAATAGTTTGTTGGTTATTGTGTAGGTCTCTACTCACTGAGATAACACTCTAAGACAAGATGAATACATTTGTATTCCATAGAGGTATGCCTCAGGTACACCCATCTCCACACATGCCCCCAGCCCCCACACCCTGCACCAGTGACTGTTCCCTGCCATACAGGAGAAAAGAACATTCCCACAATTATATTCTCAACCATAGTGCTGTGCCTCCCCAGAATTTTGCCTGTTCCTTCCTCAAGCCCTCAACCCCAGCTCTATGGATAGTGCAACCTATTCCAACTCCACTCAAACTCACACTCCAGCATCATTGATCCCACTCACATACCTGCACCACCTTCAACCCCATCCACTGCCAAACTTCCCCCCCTCCACCTTAGCGTAGATTCTTCCCAGATTGAGCATTGGCTTACCACTCTATATTCCATTTCTATCTCCTGGTAACCTATCTTCCAGACTCTATATCTGTGAGTCTGCTCAATTTCCTTAGTTCATATCAGTGAGATCATGCAATATTTGTCCTTTAATGACTGGCTTACTTCACTCAACATAAGGTCTTAGAGATTCATCCATGTTGTCACATGTGACAATACTTTATTCCTTCATACAGCTAAGCAATATTGCATTGTTTGTATATACCATATTTTGTTTATCCATTCATCCATTGATAGATACTTGGGTTGCTTCCAACTTTTGGCAATTGTGAATAATGCTGCAATGATCATTGGTGTGCATATATCTGTTTGCATCTCATTTTCAAATCTTCTGGGTATATTCCTTGTATACCCAGGAATACTAAGTATACTTAGCTTCCTGAGGAACAGCTAAACCATCCTCCTCAGTTGCTGGCACCATCCTTCATTCCCACAGCAGTGGATGAGTGTTCCTATTCCTCCATATCCTCTCTTAACACTTGTAGTTTTCTGTTTTTTTTTTTTGTTTTTTTTTTAAAGAGTAGACCGTCTAATAGGTGTGAGATGATATCTCATTTTAGTTTTGATTTGCACTTCCCTAATAGCTAGTGATATTGAGCATATTTTCATTTGCTTTTTAGCCTTTTGTATTTCCTCTTTGGAAAAGTGTCTATTTAAATCTCTTGCCCATTTTTTTAAAAATGGGTTGTCTTTTTATTTTCTAGAGGAGTATTTCTTTATACATGCTGGACATTAGGCCCTTGTCAGATATCTACTTCCCAAATATTTTCTTCCATTGACTAGACTGCCTTTTGTTTCTTGACAAACTTCTTTGAAGCACAAAAGTTTTCAGTTTTGAGGTCTTATTTATCTGTTTTTCTTTCATTGCTCATGCTTTGGGTATAAAGTTTATGAAACTATTTCCTACTACAAGATCTCGTAGATGCTTTCTGCATTATCTTCTATGAGCTTTATGGTCTTGGCTCTTATATTTAGATCTTTGATCCATCTTGGATTAATTTTTGTATAGGGCATGAGATGGAGATCCTCATTCATTCTTTTGGATATGGATATCCAGTTCTCCAAGCACCATTTGTTGAAGAGACTATTCTGTCCCAGTGGAATAGGCTTGGTGGCCTTCTCAAATATTAATTGGCTGAATATATGTGGGTTTATATCTGAACTCTCATTTCGGTTCTATTGTTCAGTATGTCTGTGCTTGCGCCAATACCATGCTGGTCTGACTACTGTATCTTTGTAGTATGCTTTAAAGTCAGGTAGTATGATTCCTCCAAAATCGTTTTTCTTTTTCAAGATATTTTGGGTTATTTGGAGTTCTTTGACTTTCCAAATAAATTTCACAAGTGGCTTTTCCAGTTCAGTAAAAAATGCCATTGGAACTTTTATTGAAATTACGTTGAATCTGTAAATTAATTTGGGTAGGATAGACATCTTAATGATATTTAGTCTTCCAATCCATGAACTTAGAATGTTCTTCTATTTATATACGTCTTTTTTATTTCCTTTAGCAATGTTGTGTAGTTTTCTGTGTACAAGTCCTTTACATGCTTAGTTAAGTTTATTCCTAGATATTTGATTCTTTAAGTTGCTATTGTAAATGGATTTTTTTTTTCATGATTTCCTCCTCAGGGGAAAGCATTAACTATAAAATAATTTTACAGGTAAAATATTTCAATGTGGGTCAGGAGGTCATTCTAGAATTTATGCTTATGCACATCTCCGGCTATATTCGCTTCCTGTGCTCAGGGTATCTAACTAACTGCCACATTAAACAAAACCTCAAACAGGGATACTCCTTGGAGTTTCCTGGTATGGCTTGTAATTTTTTGTTGATGTCAAGCCATCTATATATGTTGGTATATTTACTCTGATGGCCAATTTCTCTTTCTTCTCTCTTATTATTTTTTCACAGCTCTTCTTAGATATTTGGTTCAACTTATCCTAAGTCTTTAAAATTGCCCAGCTTAAGTTATCAAAATCATGCCAGGGACTCACTAATGGAGGGTAGATTTTCTCCCAGAGGTGGGGTAAAGAGCCCTAAAAGCAGCTTTTGTCCATGCAATTTCCAGACTGGCAAGCAGCTAGCACTCATTGAGTCACTTTTCCTCAGAGGTATATGTCTCTCAGTTTTCCTTTGTTTTGTTCTGGCAGGAGCTGAGATTCAAAGCAGCCTCCACTGGCCAAATTCAATGAAGGAAAGCCCCCTGAACCCCCTCTCATTTCCCTGGTAACCATGACAGGACAGGGTAGAAGACATCTGCTCCTCTCTCAGTCAGCTGCAGTGAGCCAGGGGTTTTACCATTGTTTAATATCTTGGGGGTGGAGGAGAGGAACTCTTCCCAGCAGCTCGGAGGTTTAGAAACTCAGAGTTTGCTGTTTTGGAATCTTTGTATCTCTGTCCCTCACCCTCCTGGGAGTTGTGAAGCACTGTCTTGGTCTGCTAACCCCCAAAGTAGGTCCCTCAGGCAGCTTTTGGCTCTTTCTCCATTATGTGAGAAAGCTGAGCCTTGTCTGCCTAATCCAACGCCATCTTCCCACAATCTTCCCCAATTCTTATGGAGCATTCATTCTAGCAAATAAATATGGATACAAAACAGATTATCTCACCTTGAGTTAATGAATCCACTTCGTCTAGACTCCTGTTATATAAGTATTGATATTATTAGCTTTGGTAAATGAGACAATTAGACCTTGTTGAGTTTTATGATGAAATTGTAAACTTTAAAGTACAAGAAAAATGACATGAAATTTCCCTGATAAATCACAGATAAAAACATATTCTCACACATGTTAAATATATATCCATTTTATATGTAGCAGATAATGTGTATTATGGAGATTCTAGACCTTAAGAAACTCAGAAACTAAGTATTTCGAAGTCATGATCTTTTTTCCTTTTTGCCCAGGATTGCTTGAAGCTATTGTTAAAAACTTGGCACATGCCTCAATCAGGTGACAGCTTCCTGGGCAGGAAAAATGTGGATGCTTTTTGGAATGGACAGAAGAGAATAGAGGTTCCTGGAAGGGAAGTTCAGACTGAAGATAATTAATGAAGATATCTGGATGCAGAGGTAGTGGGATGGGAAAAAGATAGGTGAATTTTGGCTGGTTTGTGCTTGGGAAACCTTATACATCCAAGAAGAATTAGTTAGAGGAAGTTGTAGAGATTACTGATACCTGATCTTCTCCTTGATCCTCAATATTGGGTCTACCTAGCTAGCATGTGATGTTATTTTCAGTCTGAGAGTCCAAAACTTTCTGAAAAACTGAATGTAAGTGGGACAGAACAAGCATTTGACACATGCATTTCTAATGAGCCCAACTTTGAAATATGGGAATACCTTGGCATGCCAGATGGCTCTGATTGTGGGGGGGAATTCAGCCAAGCAGTAGCAAGTTGAACACAGACTGCCTAATAACCATGTGTGCTAAGGACATAGAAAAATTTACGAAAGCTGTTCTAGCATGTATGATGTTGATTACCCTGAAGCTGTTCCTCCTAAACTAAGTATAAGAGAATAATAAAATCAACCCAACTAAACCATATCTTAAGACTTCACTTTCAAGGGGAATATCATTTTTTAAAGTTTCCTAAATGCATTAACTTCTCTGCTTCTGAGATAAAATCTTAGTTTCTTTGTTTCTTCTTCTGTTTTTAAATTAAACTTTTAATTTTTATTTTAATTATAGATTCACATGCAGGTGTAAGAAATAATGCAGAGAGGAACCATATATCCTTTATTCCGTTTCCCCCAATGGTAACATCTTGCAATATTACAACCAGGATATTGACAAGGATACAATACATTGATCTTATTCAAAATCTCACACATTTACTTGTACTCATTTTTGCATGGGTTTATATGTCTATGTGTGTGTATTTATCTCTATGCAATTTAGTTACATGTGTAGGCTTGTGCATCCACCACTTTATTCAATATATGGAATGGTTTCATCACCACTAGGATCCCTCCTGTTGTCCTATTATAAACACACTCATTTCCTTCCTCCTTTTTCCCTTTTTTAGTTTGTCTTTTAATAAGGATTTGAAAGGATACTGACATTTTTATAGGAGTTTTGTAAAATCCATGGCTATACACTTTAGATGCCCAACAGAGAGGCCTAGAGCAGGAAGTATTTCAGGAGGTACAGTCTGGCTACAATGGCCACAATGCCACACTTACCCAGTACAACTGACCCAGCCTCTGTATGCTCCAGCCACAGTCATAGTTCCTAACTGTCTCATTGTGTTTCTTTGATTTGCTCCAGATAAATTTCTCAGGTAGGAGCTTATATCAATATGTCTGTCCTCTGAGACTGAGAGACAATTTTAATTCACATGACTCAAAGAAATAGGTTCTATTAGGGAAACTTGAAAATGTTTATCAAATTTACAGACATACATACCCTTAGACTTAATAATTGCACTCTAAGAACTTATATACATGCTGGATGATTTATTTATTTTGTAATTCATTGGCTCTGCTCAGTTAGCAATTCTCTTCAGAGTTTTCTTCAGAGCACGTTTGACATCCTTGTTCCTTAGACTGTAGATGAGGGGGTTCAGCATGGGCACCACATTGGTATAAAATACTGAGAAGAGCTTCCCCTGGCCCACAGAACCAACAGAAGAGATCTTGAGATGTGTGAACAATCCAGAACCATAGAAAACAGCAACAGTTATTATATGAGAGCCACAGGTGCTGAAAGCTTTGGACCAACCCTCAGCCGATGAGATGTGGAGGATATTGGAGAGGATCAAAGCATAAGAAATGAAAATAATGAAGCTGGATACTATGACAACTGTGCCCACAACAATGGAATCCACTAGCTCATTGGTATAGGTGCTGCTGCAGGAGAGCTGGAGCAGGGGGAAGATGTCACACATGTAGTGGTTGATGACATTAGAATCACAAAAGGATAGTCTGACCATGTCCCCTGTGTGGACCATGGCACCAGCAAACCCCATCATGTATGAACCAAACATGAGCAGAGAACAGACCTGAGGGGACATGGTGACTGTGTACAGCAGGGGTTTACAGATGGCCACGTAGCGATCATAGGCCATGACTGTCAGCACATAGCACTCAGAATGGACAAAGAAACAAAAGAAAAATAGCTGAGACATGCATCCTGTAAAGGAGATGATGTTCTTCTCTGACACAAAGCTCATCAGCATTTTAGGGGTAAGGACAAAGGAGTGGCAGAGATCAATGAAAGACAAGTTGAAGATGAAAAAGTACATGGGAATATGAAGGTGAGAATTCAGGCAAATGAGATTAATTAAGCTCAAATTTCCCATCACAGTGATGATATAGTTCATTAAGAAGAGGAAGAAGAGGGGTAGCTGGAGTGCTGGTTTATCTGTAAATCCTACCAGTATGAATTCAGTCACTAAAGAGACATTTTCCATTGCCATTGTCTTCAGGGCTGTGCTCTGTGAGGAAAAGAGAGAAGAATGCCACATTAGGAAGGGATTCAGATTCTGTGTTTCTTGAGTGAGGACTATTGGGGCTTAAGCTTGACTGTGGGGAGAGCAGTTTGGAAGAGGAACCACAGCAACAGTGTCTCTCCCTTTTACCTTTCTTCTTTCATTTGAACATTCCTTGAAAGTTTTTAAAATTTCCTATTCTCTACTAGCCATATGCAATCGAGCATAAAGTCATTTAGTTTGAGCATCAAAATTCATGTCCACATATGAGAGATAAGGAAACAATATCCTGAAGAGATGAAAGGGATGGCCAAGGTCCTGCAGCAAGGGAGCAAAGGAGCCAGGACTGAAACTTGGGACAACTCCTACGGAAGTTCTTGAAGCTCTGAGACAGTGAAGTTGCTGTGATTCTCCCTGTACCCATTTGCTCATCCCATTTTCTTTCTCCTAACTTTCAGATACTCACTTCCTGGCTAGGTGAAAGTGATGCAGGTTCTACATTCCTCCCACACCTCCCCTTCATGCAGTCTTACCTCAAAATCAGGGTGAAATTTTCTGTAAGGGAAGGGGACCTCCCCAGTCCTCTGCACTCCTGTAGCTGTGGGATGGAAAACATCAGAACTGAGGCGATTTCAGCTCTCTTTTTGCCTGGAGACCTCTATTGATGGTGCTTCAGTGTACTTTCTCCTTCACTGTCCTGAATTGAGGATAATGAAGTAGCACAAATTCGGTCTCTTAGTCTCTGAGAAGCTGGAATAGATTTTAGAAGAAAAGCCAGTGATTCTGTGGCTTTTCCTTTTAACTCTTCTTTGGTGCAAGGAAAATGCATCAAGTTTATATCTCTAAACCATGAACTGGCCAATATTGTAAATTTATCTTATTCTCTGTGGATCCAGCACTTGACTGGAAGCTTGAAGAATGAGCCTCTCATTTAGGATTTTATGCAAAGTTTGAGCCAGCTTCTCAAGGGAAAAAATTACTGAGCCTGTGTTTACATCTTTTGTCAATGAGTTAGAAGTGGTTCCTTTGGGACTCATTCTTCTCCAAGTAGCAGTTCACATTTGGAATTTTATGTCATCTGTACAGGAAGGAAATAGTCTCCTCTGTGTTCACCATGTTAACTTCCAGATCCCATGCTCAATTCTAAGAATTGTTTGTTATTTCTTAAATTTTTCTACATTTCTCTGATATTGGTATAATATTATATCATAATTTAAAATTTTCCATCTTCTGGCATCTTTCATGTCCAAAGAGAAGTAGAATAGAGAAATGTTAATAGAATGGGCACTGGAGTCAGACTAATGGAGCTTGAATTCAAACTCCTCCAACTACTACATGAGAGATTTTGGTGAAGTTTAATCTCTCCAAGCCTTTTTACCTCATCTACATTATGGGCTTAATGGTGGTTCCTACTGTCTACAATTGTTTGGAGAGTTCAATGCCTATAACTTCTAGAGGACTTAGAACACTGCTTGGCATGCATTAAGTGCTAACTAAGTGTAAGGTTTCCTTCTTCATTAACTTATCCTTTATTTGTTACCAGCCTTTATTCTTCTTTATCTCCCTATAGCAGGGACTCTTGCCTAAATTCAGTATTCTGGATCCACCTGTTTACTAGAGAACCCCACTTAAATTGCCCTACATTGGATTCAGCATCTCCTTGTGGTCTCAGAACTGTCTCTCTTGTCATACTTTTCTAAGGTAAGGGTGCCACCCTCTACCCGGATAGCTAATCCAGAAACAGGTTGTATAGAATTACCTATGCAAAGTGAAATGTTCTCTTGCTTAAAACCTTTCAGAGTCTCCCTCAACACAAGTGCAAGCACCTCAGCCCAGCACAGAAAGCCCTGTAGGAACTACTTCCCCGCTCCCTGTCCACAGCCTTTCTCCTATGTCTTCACTCCTTGCATTTTACTCCCTTGTAATATTCAGGAGCCCACAGTTCCTCTCACTCACTGAGGATTTTTTGGCTCCACGTCTTTTCATCTTCCTAATGTGTCTTCCTTTGTATTCTTAACTTGGGCACTTTTACTCATTCTCCAAGCCTCGGTTCCATCATCATTTCTGCTAGAACATCTGTTCTATTTCTTCCTTGTCCCCATTCCTGGTACTCCATGTATCTTCTCTCTGTACTGCTATCATTGCACTTTTACACAATTTGTTCATCTGTGTGTCTTCATTACATTCAAATTGTAAATTACTAAAGGGAAAGGAATCAATTTTATCTTAGTTATCTTTATCCATAGTACCATGAACTGATTTTTTAAAATAGTTTTTATCTCCAGATCATTATATAGCAAACAATTATTTATTGAATTTTTATGATGTGGACTTTCAATTGACTTTCAATTTGGGAAGTGGGAATTTAGTCTTTTTTTCATCTCCTACCACCAAAACCATCTTATTTCCTATTCACTTAATTCTCCAAATATGGCTTGCTTATTTATTTATTTATTTATTTATTTATTCATGTATCTATTTATTTAGGTTAGTTTAGTATTCAGTGTTTCCTTGATTACGGGAATGCAGCTGTTTTGTACATCAAAGTAGTGTAATTTGCTATGATTCCTTTTCCTTTGTTGCATAGTCTTTTGATTTCTCTGCAATAAATAATGATCTTGGTTTTTCCTTTGGTGGTTTCTTATGTACATATCATGAATTAATCCCAACATCCCCTTATAATTGTGTAAATCATTTTCAATTCATCAGAAACTTTAGGTCCTCAAAAACAAATATAGACAACCAGCAAGATGGAGGCAGAGTAAGGTGCTCCTAGAATCAGTTCCTGCTACAGGGCATTTGGTGATCACCCAGAGCTATGTAGAGCACTTGTTTGGGGGCTCCAGGAGACCAGAAGTGCATCCTGCAGCATCCTTGAAAAAGTAGAAGTAGGAAACTGCCCATCTGCAGATAAGATTCGTAAGTAGAGCACTCCATGCCACGGAGGCCGGTGCCCATCCACTACTGGAGGCACAAGCTGCCTCAGGAACTGTTATGCAGCTGGAATTGGAAGCTCCACTTCCCAAAAACAGGGGAGGAAGAGACGGTTGGGCACCAACTTTAGCTACTGATTAGTATATTCAGCTTGCTAAAGTATAATCCTAAGAACAGCTAAAGTTTGAACCTGTCAATATCAGAAGGAGGCTAGTAGCTGCATTCTTAACTCCATGCCTAACAAGGGGGGAAGCAGGGCTGACTGAAAATTATAGTGCTGATAGAGACCAGTTTTTTGGTTTTTTTTTCCATCTAAATCAGACTGCAGCTCTAGCCCAAGCCCCAGGTCCACCTCAGACAGGGAGGAAGCTGGGGGGAGCTGCGCCAGCCTCTCTGGTAAATTACAGGCCTCGCTACGGAGACCGGTGATCATCCTACTTTGGCAGCACAAGCCGCCCCAGGAGCTATTGTGTGGCAGGAATTGGAAGCTCCATTTCCCAAAAACAGGGGAGGAAGAGACGGTTGGCCACTGATTTCAGCTACTGTTTAGTCAGTTTGGCTGGCTAAAATATAACCCTAAGAACAGCTGAATATTGAACCTGTCGAAGTTGGAAGGAGGCTGGTAGCTGCCATTTTGACTCCATTCCCAGCATGGGGGAAAGCCGGGCTGACTGAAAATCACGGTGACCGTAGAGACCAATTTCTTTCACCCAGATTGGCCTGCAGCCCTCACCTAGTCTTCTGCCCCATCTCAAGCAGGGAGTAATCTGGCAGGCCCTGCAACAGCCTATCCAGGTAACTGCAGGTACATTTGGCTGACGTAGACTGAAAAATCGGAAGTCTACTGGGACAGCTGCGGTTATGTTGGACCTATACTGCATAGGTTGCTGCCCACACCTGCAGCTCCATCCCTGCCCCAGGCAGGGGAAAAACGGGCGTGAAGCTTCATCAGTCTCTCTGGACAGCAACAGTCTAGGCCTGCATGAGTTGGATTATTCCACACAGCCATGGCTCTGTCCCTACCCCTTGCAAAGGAGAAAGTTGGGAGAAGCTTCATCGTTCCTTGGGCACTGAGGGCAGCTTGAGCCTCCACAGCTTACAGCACCAACTACATCCTTGGCTCCTACTACACAACCAACAAGAGAGGGAGGGCAGGAAGCCCTAAACTAAAGATAAAAATTGCGCCCAGAATAACTACTCTAGTAAGCCAGATGCCAAGACATCAACAAAAAATTACAATCCACACCAAGAAACAGGAAGATACGGCCCAGTTAAAAGAACAAGATAAGCTTCCAGATGACATAAAGAAGTTGAGACAACTAATCGTAGATGTTCAAACAAATCTCCTTAATAAATTCAATGAGATGGCTAAGGAAATTAAGGATATTAAGAAGATATTGGATGAGCACAAAGAAATTGAAAGCATACATAGAAAAAGAGCAGATCTTATGGGAATGAAAGGTACAATAAATAAAATTAAAAATACACTGGAATCATATAATAACAGATTTGAGGAGGCAGAAGAAAGGATTGGTGAGCTTGAAGAAATTGCCTCTAAAAGTGAACATACAAAAGAACAGATGAAGAAAAGTTTGGAAAAATTTGAGCAAGGTCTCAGGGAACTGAACGACAGCAAGAGACGTGCAAACATACGTGCCATTGGTGTCCCAGAAGGAGAAGAAAGGGGAAAGGGGGCAGAAGGAATATTTGAAGAAATAATGGTAGAAAATTTCCATCCCTATTGAAGGACATAGATATCTATGTCCATGAAGCATGACGTACTCCAATCCAAAAAATTCCAAATAGACCAACTCCAAGACCCATCCTAATCTGAATGTCAAATGCCAAAGACAAAGAGAGAATTCTGAGAGGAGCAAGAGAAAAGCAATGCATAACATATAAGGGATACCCAATGAGATTAAGGGCAGATTGCTTACCAGAAACCATCAAGGCAAGAAGACAGTGGTATGTTATGTTAAAGATACTGCAAGAGAAAAACTTCCAGCCAAGGATCTTATATCTGGCAAAATTGTCTTTCAAAAATGAGGATGAGTTTAGAAAATTCACAGATAAACAGAAACTGAGAGAGTTTGTAACCAAGAGATCCACGTTGCTGGAAATACTAAAGGATGTGCTACAGCCTGAAAAGAAAAGACAGGAGAGAGAGGACTGGAAGAGTGTCTAGAAATGAAGATTATTTCAATAAAAGTAATTAAAAGTGTCAAAAGTGTGGTGAAAATAAAATATGACAGATAAAAGCCAAATATTTAAGAATAAACTTAACCAAAGATGTACTTGTATTCAGAAAACTACAACTAATTGTTAAAAGAAATTTTAAAAAGTCCTAAATAATTGGAAGAACATTCTATGTTCACAGATTGGAAGACTAAATATCATTAAGATGTCAATTCTACTCAGATTGATATACAGATTCAATGCAATCCCAATAAAAATTCCACCAGCATTTTTTAAATAAATGGAAAACATGACTATCAAATCTTTTTGGAAGTGTAAATAGTCCTGAATAGCCAGAAACATCTTAAAAATGAAAAGCAAATTTGGGGGACTGTCATTTCTGAACTTTAAATCATATTACCAAGCTACAGTGGTAAAACAGCATGGTACTGGCATAAACACAGACACATAGACCAATAGAACCAAACTGATGGTTCAGAACCATCCCTCATATCTATGGTCAAGTGATTTTTGACTAGCCTGTCAAACCCACCCAGCTCAGGCAGAGCAGTCTATCCAACAAACAGTGCTGAGAAAACTGGATATCCATAGCAAAAGAAGGAAAGAGGACCCCTATCTCACACCTTATACAAAAATTAACTCAAAATGAATAAAAAACCTAAATATAAAAGCAAGAACCATAAAACTTCTAGAAGAAAATATAGGAAAATATCTTCAAGACCTAGTGGTAGGTGGTGGATTTTTAAGGGCGATAAGACGGGGACTGAAATGGACTACTGATATTTTATGTAGAAGTTTTAATTAGCTTTACTGTAAAAGTGTGGAAATGTACAGAGTTGATGGTAACACATTATAGAGAGTAACAGCTGGTTTATAAATGGGGATGTGGCTGAAAATGGTAGTCTAGGATATAAATGCCAATTGACAGAAAGTTAGAGAATAATCTAGGCACTGAATAGCACAGTAAACCTAAAAGTAGATGAGAATTGTGGTTGATGGTATAGATGTAAGAATGTCCTTTGTGAGCTAGAGCAGATGTACATCACTGTTGCAGGATGGTGGGAATGTGGAGAGGAAAGGGAAAATATATAACTGTAGTGACCTGTGGGCTGTGGTTAACAGTAATAATGCAATATTTCTTGCATCTATGCCAAAGATGTACTGTGTTGATAATGGGGGAGTATGGAGAGTGTGTGCCAAATGTTCGCTATGGACCTGGTAATCATCGGATGATATCTCATAATCTGTGGCAAATATTCCACCATGGTGTGGTGTGTTGACAGAGGGGTGTTGTTTGGGAATTCTGCACATGTGCACTATTGTTTTGTAAGTTTACAACTTCTGTCATAAAGATATATTTAAAAAATGATAATATGGTCGGATGGGGGAAAAAGACACCAAATGTAAGATAAGGACTATAATCAGCAGTAAGAGTTTGACAATATTCTTTCATAACTTGTAACAAATGTCTCCCAATAATGCAAGGTGTTGATGGGGAGTTGATGTATGGGACCCCTGTATGATGTTATGAATGTTTGCTTTGTAAGTTCACAACTTTTACTATACACTTTTTGTGTATGTATGTTCATGTATAAATGATATAGTAATAATTATAATAATAGGGTGGGTTGGGGGAAAGTACTTTGGTTAGTAGTAATATTTGGAGGATGCTCTTTAATCATTAGTTAAAAATTTTTAACAACAATTCAAGGTATTTGTGGTAGGGTGAGGTATGAGTGCACTGAATGATGTTATGTATGTTTTGTAAACTCACAGCTATTGCGATACACTTATTGGTTGTATATGTTTATGTATGAGTGATATACTTCAATAAATAAAAATAATTTTAAAAAACCACAAATATACATCATCCAAACACAAAGAAAATTTTCATCTTGCTCATGTAAAGTCCAAAATATGTTTTTCTGAATGATTGACATCTTTCCTAAAAATAATGAACTTAGACCCAGCATTTTTCCCACTTGTACCTCTACTTTCAACTTACGCTCTTCCGTATAAAGCTGGCTGAAGAGGAAGCATCATGAGAGATTGCAAAAGTGACATTTTTTGGGTGTGGAACTGACATGCTTAACTTTTGCTTATTCTCCATTGGTTAGAACTCAGTCATATGGCTGTGCTTAACTGAAATGGATGCTGGGAAATGTAGTCCAGTTTTGTGCCCAGAGAGAAGATAAAAACAAGTTGGTTGGAAAGCTAGCCTATCTTGGCCACAGCTGAAAATGTCTTTACGATATACTTACATATAAATTTGATGGTAACATTCAGTTTGTAAACTTCTAATTATTTTCCCTGTTTTTTTCTCGGATACCTTCACACTCAAGTGTCTTCTATTCCAGAGAGCTCCACTTTTATATTCCCTACAGAATAAGCCTCCAGCCTTCTGCTGGTATCAGGGAGGAGCAGTCACCCGGATACACAGGTAGAAGAGAGGCTCTGGGGATCTGACTACTACTTTTTTTTATATATACACATTTTTATTTTAAAAAATGACTTCATTTCAAAGTTGAAATGTGGAGAGGCTCATTTCCCCCCCACATACAAAGCATTCATAAATTTGGGCAACAAAGCTACTTCATTTGAAAAGAACACTTGTCCAACTTAAGACGCAGTGCAATCCTCAGGCTGCCATAGTGTCCAGATTAATAAGTTTGCCTCATAGTCCAGAATTTATAACGTAATTCCAAACTTTAAGAGGGAGTGATAAAATGTATGTAGTCCAACAGGGAAACAAGTATTCCCAAATATCTTTCCTGTATAGACACTCATGTTTTGCACTTGAGCCGATATTGTGTTTTTCCCTCTCATTGGCTATCTGGACATACAGTGATGACATTGTTTCATTTTGTTCACAAAGGTGATTAAAAGTTTTCTTGGAACATAGCATGAAATTGGGATGTATCCTCTGACAATTAAACTCACAGGTTCAAAAATGGTTGCACTTTCAAAGAGAATACCTAATGGGTGTTCATCAATCTTGATGCCACAAAAATATACAAAATAATGGAACTCAGAGAATTCCAACTCCTCTCTTGTTACAGGACAACCAGTTCCCAGAAATAGTTCAGAAGACTGGGGTTGAAGGTATCTGGTAAGTGGCCTTCGTTTAATTTTGACATTCAGCCACTCTTTACTACAGCTTACAAACAAATCAACATGACCACGAATCAGCACAAAAATCATAAGGAGCACTGCTAACACACCAAAAAGATTCATTGCTGCAGCTACCACAGGACACAGGAAAATTCTGACTACTTCTTAAACAGACCTTCACACTTACTTTGAGAGGTGACCTGAGCCACCAGATTGCTTAGCGTTTGGGAGATGTGTGGTGTAAATAAGGATATTTGCTTCCACCATGGTAGCTTAGAATTCATCTTTCTGGGAAATACGGAGTCAATAATTGATAACTCCTCTGCTTTCCAGCTTTCTGATTTTTTTTGCCCCATACTGTTTGCTTTTTCTCTTTGGATTAGTATATTATACCTCTCCCTCCTGCCCTTTTATTTTCTTTACTGTTTTGTTAGTGGGATTTCAGAAGGAAAGATTGGTTAAGTGCACAGGTTCAATTTCCTACTAGCGTTTACCAGAAGTCCTTTGGCTGAATATCTAAGGTAATGTCTGGAAGCACAAAACACCCACATATTTTTGTCTTTTGAAAAATAAAGCACCCATGTCTTGAATTGTTATGTCTCTGCTTAGAAGTTGTTATGTCCCTGAGGTTTAAACTCTACAAACAAGTAGTTTGCTTATTTTAGGACTTATTGATTCCATCCAATATACACGTCTACCAGATTTTACTTGCAAGGCACTATGAACATAAAAAAGGAATATGATATAGACCCTGCCCCTATGACCTCTCAGTTTACTTAGAGGCAAACAAAGAAACAGAATAGTACAACATATAGCTAACTAGTCTAATAACAGTGCTAATAGCTTTAATTAACTTACTTTATTTAATATCGACAAATATCCAAGACGGGTATCTCTGTGTGCAGAAGAAACAAAGGCTGAGATTAAATGATTTTCTCAAAGTCACAATAACTAATGGAAGAGCTAGGTTTCAAATACAAATATTTCTGCGTGTGTGTTTGCTTTTTTATTTTAAAAAGTCCAAAATTTACACTCCATACCTACCATTCAACAACTCCCCTTTCCAGCCTCCCCCATCCACTCAGAACCTCTAATCTACCTCCTATCTCTGCAAATTTGCTATTTCTACACATTTTATATAAGTGAAATCATTCGGTATCTGTTCTCATGTGTCTTGCTCATTTCACTCAGCATAATGTTTTCCAGGTTTATCCATGTGCAGCATATCTCAGATCTTCATTTCTTCTTAGTGCTGAGTAATATTCCATTGTGTGTGTTATTGTGTGAATCTCCACCCATTGTGCCAATGTCCCATGAACATTTGAACATATTTATATACCTTATATGTATGCCCAGATGAACGTCCTCCCATGTATCCTCCATCCCTGACACCCCACACCAATGATCTGCCTATGCCCCAGTTGTAACCGTTCTGAGGCCCAAAGCTTCTTCAAAAATGAAGCCAATAAAATAGCCAAATACAATTAATAGGAAAATGAAATAATAATGATAGGTTTAAATATAAGAAATAAAATACATAAAAATTTAAAAAAACTAAAAGTATAATAAAATTAAAAGATTGGGATATTAAAAATAATGAAAAATATTTAAAAAAATTTTTTGACATTTTGCCTTTCATCACTGTGGTATCTGGTATCCTGTATGTACAGTGATATTTTCTTCCATTTATTCCCCAGTGTCTTACATTTTTTCATTTTGTTTTCAAAGAAGTTTTAGGTCACAGTAAAGTCACATACAGAATACAGGGGACTCCCATATAACCAACATCCTCCCCTTTCCTCCCTTCCCATTTTAATACCTTTTTATATGTGGATGGTACCTTTGTTACAACTGATATACAAATAGTGAAACATAGCTACTAACCATGGTCAATGGTTTACATTATGGTTTACATTTTAGACCATACAATTTCATAAATTTTGATATTTACAATGGCCTATGTCCATCATTGCAAGATCACATAGAACACTTCCATTGCCCACTAAATACCCTCTTTTCCATCTATTCTATTCCTCCCTTCCCCTCCCCTCGGAGTCCATAGTGACCCCCCGGCTTCACTCCTTAGATGACAGGATTCATAGTTACTTGCAACAACACTGATGTCTTGACACACTGGTTTGTCTTCCCCTATTAGGAACTGCCCATACTCTCGAGAGACTCCCACCCCTCTGTTTGTGAACTTATCGGTCCACCCCAGGATGGGAGTTCAATACCTTCACGCTCATTATGTGGGTCACCACCCAGTGATACAACACATTATGACAAAATGATCACTGACATACTCCCTAGAAGCCTGTTCCAGGTGATCCCTGTCCCGAATGCCTCCCCACCCAACACCTTAAAGCAGTAACCCTTCCTTCTCATACTGCCTTAAGAGTGTTACCAACTTCATACTTTCAACCACATACCCGCCAATCCCCAGTGTTCACCTGGTCCCTCTCCCAACCCTCCCCCCAGTTCCCTGGACTTTCCAACACACCCTCCCCAATCTACCCACCTGTCAAACCTGCATTGCCCAATCCAATATCACACCCTCCTGTCATATCCCTTCAATGCTCAACTATACACTTTCACCTTACCATAGATTACGTCCATATGGGCGCTGGCTGACAACCTTCTTCTCCCTTTCTATTTCTTGTAAATCTATCTTCCAGACAATATCTTTCTGAGTCTGTTCAATTTTTAAAATTCATATCAGTGAGGCCATGTAATATTCATCCTTCAGTGTCTGGCTTGCTTCACTCAACATAAGGTCCTTAAGATTCATCATGTTACCACATGTGTTAGCACTTTATTTCTTCTTACAGTTCAGTAATATTCCATTGTGTGTATGTACCATATTTTGTTTATCCATTCATCTGTTTTTGGGCATTTGGGTTGATTCCAACTTTTGGCAATAGTGATTAATGCCTCTATGAACATTGGTGTGCATTTATCTGTTTGTGTCTTTGCTTTCAATTCTCCTGGTATATACCCAGCAATGGAATAGCTGGATCATATGCAGTTCTATAGTTAGTTTTCTGAGGAACTGCCAAAATGTCCTCCACAATGGCTGGAACATTCTACATTCCCAGCAGTAGTGGATGAGGGTTCCCATTCCTTCACATCCTCTCCAACACTTATAGTCCTCTGTTTATTTAATAGTTGCCAGTCTAATGGGTGTAAGATGATATCTCATTGTAGTTTTGATTTGCATTTCCCTAATAGCTAGTGATGTCGAGCATCATTTCATGTGCTTTTCAGCCATTTTTATTTCTTCCTTGGAGAAGTGTCTTTTCAGGTTGCTTGCTCATTTTTTAAAAGGGTTGTTTGTCTTTTTATTTTTGAGGTGTAGTATTTCTTTATATATGCTGAATATTAGGCTCCTATCAGATATATGGTTGCCAAATATTTTCTCCCATTGGGTAGGCTGCATTTTTACTTTCTTGAAAACCTCTTTTGAGGTGCAATTGTTTTTAATTTTGAGGAGATCCCATTTATCTAATTTTTCTTTTGTTGCTTGTGCTTTGGGTGTGAAGTTCATGAAACCATGTCCTATTACAAGGTCCTGTAGATGATTCCCTACATTATCTTCCCACATATTTATGGTCTTGGCTCTGATATTTAGATCTTTGCTCCATCTTGAATTGATTTTTGTATAAGGTGTGAGATGGTGTACCTCTCTCATTCTTTCGAATATGGATATCCAGTTCTCCAAGCACCTTTTATTGAAGAGGCCATTCTCTCCCAGTTGAGTGGGTTTGGTGGCTTTGTCAAATATCAGATGACTGTATATGTGAGGTTCTGTATCAGAACTCTCAACTCGTTTCCATTGGTCGTTATGTCTATGCTTGTGCCAGTACCATGCAGTTTTGATCACTGTAGCTTTGTAGTATGTTTTAAAGTCAAGTAATATGATTCCTCCAATTTCATTTTTCTTTTTCAATATGTTTTTGGCTATTCAGGGCCTATTACCCTTCCAAGTAAATTTTGTAGTTAGTTTTTCCAATTCAATGAAAAATGCTTTGTTGATTTTTATTGAGATTGCATTAAATCTATAGATTACTTTGGGTAGGATAGACATCTTAATGATGTATAGACTTCCTATCCACGAATAGGGAATATTCTTCAATTAATTTAAGTTTTCTTTGATATCCTTTGTTACAGTTGGGCAGTTTGATGTAATTATGAATTCCAAAAATATAATTGGATCATGCTTGTAAACTGATCTGTTAATCTGGGCATGATTAAGTTATAATTAGGGCGTTGACTGGGCCACATCAGTAGGGCGGTGAGCCCCACCCCTTGGTGGGTGGGGAATCGAATATAAAAGGCAAGGTGAAGAACAGAGTTGAGGCAGTTTTTGGGAGGCAGTTTTGATGTTGGAAAGAAGGCCCCAGGAGAAGAGAAGTGAGCCGTTCACCTGATAGTCTACTGCTGACCTTGTGGAGGAAACAGGAGCTAAGCCTGGAGAGAAATGCAGCCCCGGGAAGAGAGGAACCCCAGAAGCCTGAACCCTGGCAAATGCCGGCAGCTGTCTTGCTCTAACACATGGCAATGGATTGTGTGAGAGAAGAAACTTAAGACTTTATGGCCTGGTATCTGTAGACTTCTACCCCAAATAAATACCCTTTATAAAGACCAACCCATTTTTGGTATTTCACATTAGCACCCCTTGGCTGACAAATACAGAATTTTGTACCAGGAGTGGGGTAGTGCTTTTTTAAATACCAAAATGTTGGAACGGTTTTATAAATGGGTAAGGGGTATTTTTTTGGAGGAATTGTGAAATGCTTGATGGAAAAGGCCTAGATCACTTTGAAGAGACTGTTGATAGTAATATGGATGCTAAAGAGACTTTTTATGACGCCTTGAAGTAAATGATGAAACTCTTATTGGAAACTAGAGGAAAGGCAATCCGTGTTTTAAAGTTGCAGAGAACTTAACAAAATTAACTCCTGGTGTTTTATGGAAGACAGAATTTGAAAATGGCAAACCAGAGCATTTAGCTAAAGAACTTTCCAAGGTAAACTCAGAGACTGTGGCTTGGCTTCTCCTTGCAGCTTATAGCAAAATACTAGATGAGAGAAATACACTAAGGACTGAACTTTTGGACACAAAACAAACTGATTCTGGAACTTCCAAGTTTCTGGAAATCAAATTCCCAAATGAAAACGCCCTATTTGAAGACTTTACTAGACTTAGAACTCGTAACTCAGAATTGAAGATGCAGTTATCTCGGAAAGACTTGTGGAAAGTCTTATTGTCTGATGGCTTGGACCCCGGCTTCCTGCATGCTAAACCAACAAAGTTTTTGAGAGAACTGTATGAACAAAACCACTGTCAGCTTGGACAAAAGAGAACATGGAAAGGAGAGATTGAAGGAGAATCAGCTTTAAGAAGAAAACCGTGGAAGCAGAGATCTGGACTTAAGACATCTCCTTGGGCCAAGAGAGGAACCCCACCCATGTGTACAGAGATGGTGAGTTTGCCCCTGCAGTTGAAGAGGGTGGATGTTCCTACCCGATGTTCTGAGAAAGTTTTGATGCCCCATGGTGCAGAGAGGGTGAGTTTTCCCCAGCAGTTGAAGAGGGTGGATGTCCCCACCTGATGTTCTGGGAGAGTTTTTCCATCCCAGGGTGCAGAGAGGGTGGAGCACATTCCTCAAAGATTAGGGTGGTTAAGGTTAACACCCCATAGGTCTGAGAGGGGTGTACCTGTCCCCCATGGATTAGAGAAGGCCAGGTGGTCAACCCATTGCTCTGAGAGGGTTGAGCCTCTATGCCAAAGGTTAGGGAAGGCCAGGTGGTCAACTCATTGCTCTGAGAGTGTTGAACCTGTATGCCAAAGGTTAGGGGGAATGTTGTGTTCACCTCACTGTACTAGGGGGATAAGACTGTAACCCAAAGATTGGGTAAGGTATGGCAATCACCCCAACACCCTTGGAGGGTGAGGTCTGGAGCTTGGTCAACACCCAGATGCTTGATGAGGGTGGAACCAAGAAAATGGCAGTTGGGCAAGCCTGTGGAAAGGGTGTGTTCCCATGTGGCCCCAAGGAGAAGAAACCATCTTCTTAAGAATGACTCTCAGACTTTGAAATCCAATGGAGGATGCCCTGCAGTTTTACTGAACTGTAAAGGATCCATGACTCATGTTTAACATCCCAATTTCTCCTTATGGTATTGAAAATGTTTATCCTTTGTCTTTCCATTTGTGTATTGGAAGCAGTTAAATGGTTCCGTAAGTTTCAGAGGTCTATACCAGATGGGATTTTGCCTCAAGATGGACTGTATTTCTTTAAACTGATTATGATATGATTTTGTACTTGAATTGTTACTGATTTAAGGTTTTTTTGAATATTGTAATGTATTTTTGGAATTCAGAGGGTGGAGTGTAACAGTTGGGCAGTTTGATGTAATTACGAATTCCAAAAATATAATTGGATCATGCTTGTAAACTGATCTGTTAATCTGGGCATGATTAAGTTATAATTAGGACATTGACTGGGCCACATCAGTAGGGCATTGAGCCCCACCCCTTGGTGGGTGGGGAATCGAATATAAAAGGCAAGGCAAAGAACAGAGTTGAAGCAGTTTTTGAGAGGGAGTTTTGATGTTGGAAAGAAGGCCCCAGGAGAAGAGAAGTGAGCCGTTCACCTGATAGTCTACTGCTGACCTTGTGGAGGAAACAGGAGCTAAGCCCGGAGAGAAATGCAGCCCCGGGAAGAGAGGAACCCCAGAAGCCTGAACCCTGGCAAATGCCGGCAGCTGTCTTACTCTAACACGTGGCAATGGATTGTGGTGAGAGAAGAAACTTAACGCTTTATGGCCTGGTATCTATAGACTTCTACCCCAAATAAATACCCTTTATAAAGACCAACCCATTTTTGGTATTTCACATTAGCACCCCTTTGGCTGACTAATACATCCTTTAACAGTGTTGTATAGTTTATGTGTATAAGTCATTTACATCTTAAGTTAAATTTCTTCCTAGATATTTTATCCCTTTAGTTAGCATTGTAAATTGTATTTTTTTCTTGATTTCCTCCTCAGATTGCTCGTTATTGGTGTATAGAAATGCTACTGATTTTTGAGCATTGATCTTATAGCCTGCAACTTTACTGAACTCATTTATAAGTTCTAGAAGCTTTGTTGTAGATTTCTCAGGGCTTTCTATGTATGGGATCATGTTGTTTGCAAATAGTGAAATATTTACCTCTTCCTTTCCAATTTGGATGCCTTTTAGATCTTTTCCTTGCCTTAAGTGTTCGAGCAAGTACTTCTAGGACAATGTTAAATAGGAGCAGTGATAGTGGGCATCCTTGTCTTGTTCGCAGTCTTAGAGGGAAAGCTTTTAGGATTTCACCATTATATATGATGTTAGGTTTGGGGTTTTCGTATATACCCTTTATCATGTTTAAAAAGTTTCCTTCTATTCCTATCTTTTGCAGTATCTTTATCTGTCATGGGTGCTGTATTTTGTCGAATGATTTTTCTGCATCTATAGAGATGATTGTGTGATTTTTTTTCTTTCAATCTGTTTATGTGTTGTATTACATTGATTTTCTTATGTTGAACCATCCTTGCAAACTTGGGATGAAATCCACTTGGTCATGGTGTATAATTTGTTTGATGTGTTGTTGAATGCAATTAACAAATATTATGCTGCAGATTTTAACATCTGGGTTCATTACAGAGATTGGCCTGTAATTTTCCTTTCTTGTGGCATCTTTGTTTGGCTTTGGTATTAAGGTAATGTTGGCATCATAGAATGAGTTAGGCAATGTTCCTTCCACTTCTATTTTTTGGAAGAGTTTAAGCAGGATTGGTATTAGTTCTTTCTGGAATGTTTGGTAGAATTCACCTGTGAAGCCATTTGGTCCTGGGCTCTTCTTAGTTGGGAGGTTTTTGATGACTGATTCTATCTCTTTACTTGTAATTGGTCTGTTGAGTTCTTCTTTCATCAATGTAGGCTGCTTGTGAGTTTCTAGGATTTTGTCCATTTTCTTGTTGGTATGTAATTTTTCATAGTATCCTCTTATGATATTCTTTATTTCTGTGGGATCAGTGGTGATATCCCCTTCCTCATTTCTTATTTTGTGTATTTGCATCTTCTCTCTTTTTTTCTTTGTTAATCTGGCTAAGGGTTTGTCAATTTTATTGATGTCCTCGAAGAACCAGCTTTTGGTTTTGTTTATTTTTTCTATTGCCTTCTTATTTTCAATTTTGTTTAGTTCTGCTCTCATCATTATTATTTCCTTCTTTCTACTTCCTTTGGGGTTAGTTTGTTGTTCTTTTTCTAATTCCTCCAGGTGTGCAGTGAGGTCTTCGATTTTAGCTCTTTCTTCTTTTTTGATATATGCATTTATGGCTATGCATTTCCCTCTCATTACAGCGTTTGCTGCATCTGATAGGTTTTGATGTGTTGTCATTTTCATTCATTTCAAGGTAGTTACTGAGTTGTTTTGAGATTTCCTCCTTGACGCACTGATTGTCTAAGAATGTGTTGTTTAATTTCCATATCTTTGTGCCTAATCTTGTTCTCTGGGGTTTACTGATTTCCAGCTTCATTCCATTGTGGTCAGAGAAATCGTTTGTATAATCTCAATCTTTCTGAATTCATTGAGAATTTTTCTGTGGCCTAACGTGTGGTCTATCTTGGAGTATGATCCATGTGCACTTGATAAGAATGTATATCCCACTGTATTTGGGTGTAATGCTCAGTATATTTCTATTAGATCCAGGTCCTCTAATATATTATTCAAAGTCTTTGTTTCTTTATTGATTCTCTGTTGAGATGTTCTGTCTAATGGTGATAATGGTGTCTTAAAGTCCCCCACTATAATTGTAGAGGCATCTATTTCTCCACTTAGTTTTTCCAGTGTTTGCTCATGTATTTTGAGGCACCCCTGTTAGGTGCATAAATGTTTATGATTGCTCTTTTTTCTTGAATGATTACCCCTTTCACTAATATATAGTGTCTGTCTTTGTCTCTTACAATAGTTTTGCATTTAAAGTTTATTTTGTCTGATATTAGTGCAGCTACTCCTGCCCTTTTTTGGTAATTGTTTGCTTGTAAGATTGTTTTCCAGCTGTTCACTTTCAGCCTCCTTGAATCCCTGGATCTAAGGTGGGATTCTTGTAGACAGCATATAGATGGGTCATATTATCCATTTTGCCATTCTGTGTCTCTTGGCTGGTGAGTTTAATCCATTAACATTCGCTGTTATTACTCTCAAGGAGTTAGTTTCATTAGCCATATTTTCTTTTGGTTTATGTATATCATATGTAGTTTTTATTTCTCTTTTTGTCTTTTTCATTGTTCTTACACTCTCCTCCAACTCTCTCTCTCCTGTTTTTTTCCTTTCAACCTGCAGAACTCCCTTTAATATTTCTTGAAGGGCAGGTTTCTTATTGGCATACTTTCTTAATTTCTGTTTATCTGTGAATATTTTAAACTCTCCATCATTTTTGAATGCCAGCTTTGCTAAACAGAGAATTCTTGGCTGGAAGTTTTTCTTTTAGTACCTTAACTATGTTATACGACTGCCTTCTTGCTTCCATGGTTTCAGATGAGATATCAGCATTTAATCTTTTTGAGCTTCCCTTGTATGTGATGGTTCTATTTTCTCTTGCTGCTTTCAGTATTTTCTCTTCATTTTGAGCATTGGATAGTTTGCCGAGTATATGTCTTGGAGTAGGCCTGTTGGGACTTATACTCTTTGGGGTGCACTGCACATCCTGGACATGTACATCCATTTCCCTCAGTAATATTGGGAAATTTTCAACCATTATTTCCCCCAACACTCCTTCTGTTCCCTTTCCCTTCTTTTCCTCCTGTGGATGTCTATAATGCATATGTTTGTGCATTTTGTGTTGTTGTTCAAATCCCTAAATTTCTGCTGGATTTTTTCTTCTTTTTATCTATCTGTTTGGTTGCATCTCATTGAGATGGAGAGCCAGGATTTTGGTGCAAGGATGCCCATGATGGGAGCTTAGTGTGTCTCTCTCTCTCTCTCTCTCTCTCTCTCTCTCAACACCACAAGCAGTTGTGGAGTTAGTAACTTCAATTCATATCATTCATTTGTCTTAAATTTAATTACTTATCCTAGACTGTATAATGAATTTCACTTTTCTTAATTTAGTGACTACAGTTTCCAGGTGTTATATTATATATTGAAAAGATCCTAAACAAGAGATATATAGCAAAGAAGATGTTTCTAAATGAAATATAAAATTGAAATTTCAGAATGCTTATTCTTTACACTTATACATCATAAATTCAGTGTGCAAGTGGTCTATTCCATCTCCTTCTATTTGGGGTTGCCATTCTTCCCATCATTCCATAGTGATGTGAAGATATGATTCTTGTGGCTAATCATTTTGTGACCATGAGGTGACAAGCCTGAGGACTAAAGCCAACGTACTGAGGAGAGTAGTGTGGAAGAACCTGGTATTTTGGTGAGACTGTTGAGTTTCTGAACTAATTCTATGATAGTCTACCTCCAGATTTATGGTTAGGTGAGAAAAATAAGGTCCTATTTTAATTAGGCTCTTAATTGAGCATTCTGTAACTTGAAGCCAAAAACTTTATATATCATTACATGGTTCAGTGGTATATCACAGAGACACTAATAAAAAATACAGTATCTTAACACATCAATATATTTGGGGAAATTCTCATTCCTTTTCAATGAACATTGATGAGAAAACTTGTAATTTAGTATTGAGAAGGATGATTTATATAGATTGAAACTTAAATTTTAAATAAAATCTGTTTCACCTGCCTAATGTTCTTTGTTTATTATACCCATGCTTTCTCTTTAATGTTAACATTCTCCTACATCCACTTTATAATATTTGCTTAAAAAGTTCAGATATTGCACAATACAAATGTGCTCAAAATAACTAAATCAATTGGAATATTTCTTTTATAGCTTGTCATTAAATAGAATTCCCTCTCAGGAATCATAGTTTTGGGGACTTATACTTTTATTACAAGTCCTCATTTCCAGTGGGCAAGCAAGAAACCCTGAAAAGGCTGGGATAAAGGAAAGACAGAGCTGTGTTTTCAGAGATAATTCTAACAGCAGTGTGGATGGCTGAATTAGAGTGAGTTTGTGAGAAGTTCTAGAATAAAGGTTAGAAACCACTATAGTGTAGCAATGCAGGTCAGCTAAACCCTAAAAAATTCCTAAATTCATTTGGTTGCTATGGGAATGGATAGAGGTCATTGTGGTTGTAGACTCTATTGCTTAGCAAGTGAGAAATAGTAGAAAATATTCTGAGGGTTGTCATCTGTAGAACAACTTAATTTCTACAAATGTTTATTGAATTCTTACTATGTACTCAGCACTGACCTTAGCATCAGGGACAAAGTACCAAAGAGGATAGAAGTGGTCTCTGCCCTTACAGAGCTTCTACTTTTAAGGAGAGCACAGGAATTAAAAGAAAAACAATAATGCTCAGTGAGTATTATGATGGAACATCTACTGGAAGCTTTGAGAACCTAAATCATGATAGCTGATATTTATGGACAAATTACTACATTTTGAGCACTGTTCTAAGCACTTCAGTTATATCAGCTCAATCTACAGTCACAATAACCCAATGAGAGAGATGCAATTATTTTCATTCATATCTGACAAACTCTGTGAGGCAGAGAGTGTTTAAGTAACTTGCCCAAGATGTTAGACTCAGGAATTATGGATGTAGGAGTCAAATACATGCCCTCTGACTCCAGAGGCCAAATTATTACTATTATCATGAGAAGAAGTTGATGAATTCAGTTATTGAAATGTTACCTTTAAGACCATTAAGGTCCTTGCTGAAGGAAATTTCCAGTAGGTGTTTAGAAACAAAGACATTAGAATTTACCTGGAGCTAACCCAGAAAAGACAACATCTTAACTGAATTCCTGCAATCTTTGAGAAACTTCTAATAAAGAATAAAGCAGCCTGTAGGCAGAAACCACGTGGACTCCTTTGGACATGGGATGAAAGAACACAATAAAACAAGGCAAGAGATTTCCCTTCAGAGATGAAGATGGTAGCGAAATGGGAGTTCCATTTTTTCTCTGCATTGGGGTATGTACAATCCCTAGAATAATGTGAAAACTTGGGTAAATTATTGAGTCTCTAAGGAATTAATGACATATCATTGTTTAGGGTGTAAATGCAATCCCCTTATGTTCCTTTTACTCACAGAATATGTTCCCTCAAGAAGAGATTGAACAAGTTTCTAACCTGCGTATAATCAAGTGCATTATATTATTAAACCAACACTAAATCTTCTGCATCTTTTCTGAAGAATATTCAGTTTTCTCTGTCCCTTTAGGGTGTTCAATGTTAAACTAAGAAATTATGATCTATAGCTCTGAATGATTTCCAGGGCAAATTGGAAATTTTCATCTGCATCATTTTAGAGTTAAAGAAACCAAAATTTAATCTTTTGAAATTACCCTTCAACTTCCAAGGGGAAAATTATGGCGATCAGGAATCTCAGCATAGATTGGGTGAGTTCCGGAATTCCATTCATTTCCATTCATATTTTATCCCCCCCGCTATTTTGAGATGGAAATTCAGGGATTAAGAAATACTGCTTTTTCTCACATATTTTGCAGTCTTAACAAGCAAGTGAATCAAGAAGAAGAATTTGAGGGGACAGCAGAGAAAGTTCAGAAACATAAGGGCCCCATAGTTGCCTCTCCAGCAAGGCAACTCTTACTTCTATAGAAATGACTTTTACTTTGTGACTTGGGGCCGCTGCTGGACTTTCTCTAGACTCTGGTCTCTCAGTTTTGATCTTGAAACAATGTTCATGGTTCCCACCCCACCAGCATCTAATCTGCATGAGAGGCCCGCTCCAGGCTGCCGGGGCCTCTGCCTCCATTTTTTCTCCCGAGGGGTGGGCTCATGTGAATAAAGAGATGATGAGATGAGAGGGAAGGATTCTGTCCCGGTCCATCTTTCTTCTCTTATTTTACTTGGTTTTTCTAGTAGTCATGTTTCATATGGAGCACTGGTCTTCATTCTGTGGGGTATGTTGTAGATGTTCTGTCTTATATTTAGATTTAAGGAGTATAATACTGTGAAATCTGTGTCTCTTGGTATCAGGTGAAAAAGCAGATTCTGTGGGTCAATGTTGGGTTAGTCTCAGACATTCCCTTTGTGGAGCCCATGACTGTGAGATGAGATACTATTTAAGGCCTAGGCTGTCATCTAATGTAAGCCTTTCTTTTATATCCACAGATGCCACAGAGTAGAATGGCTCCTGGAAATGGCTCTTCTGTGAGTGAATTCATTCTGATGGGACTAATAGACCACCAAGATCACCAAATCCCTCTTTTCTTCCTGTTTCTATCAATGTATATTATCACTGTGCAGGGAAACTTGGGCTTAATAACTCTAATTGGGTTGAATTCCCACCTTCACAAACCTATGTACTTTTTCCTCTTTAACTTATCCTACATAGACCTCTGTTTTTCTTCTGTTTTCACACCCAAAATGCTAATCAACTTCTTATCAAAGAAGAATATTATCTCCTATCAGGGGTGCATGACCCAGCTCTTCTTCTTCTGTTTTTTTGCCATCTCTGAGTGCTATTTGCTGACATCAATGGCCTATGATTGCTATGTGACCTTCTGTAATCCACTCTTGTATAACATTGCCATGTCCCCTAAAGTCTGCTCCTACCTTATTTTGGGGTCATATTTTATGGCATTTTCTGGTGCTATGGCCCACAGAGGATGTATGCTGATACTGACCTTCTGTGATGCCAACTCCATCAACCATTATTTCTGTGACATCCTCCCTTTGCTCCAGCGCTCCTGCATGAGCCCTTATGTCAATGAGCTGGTGGTGTTCTTTGTGGTGGGCATCAACATCATTGTTCCCAGTCCCACCATCTTTATATCATACAGTTTCATTCTCTGCAGCATACTCCACATGCATTCCACTGAGGGCAGGTCCAAAGCCTTCCACACTTGCAGTTCCCATATAATGGCAGTTTCTCTGTTCTTTGGATCAATTGCATTTGCGTACTTCCAACCATCTTCTGCCAGGTCAATGAATGATGGGAAAATCTCCTCTGTCTTTTACACCAGTGTGGTCCCCTTGATGAATCCTTTAGTCTACAGCTTTGGGAACAAAGATGTTAAACTTGCCCTGAGAAAAACATTGTATAAGAGAACGTTATACAATGGGATCTCCTGTGCAGGTAGTTTCAGGAGAAGGAGGTTGAATGCGTTCATTTACAATATGCTTGTTGACTGTCTTCTTATCCTGCTTCTTTGTTATCATGCTGAAGGAAATTTGTGCTTTCTTTCAATTATATATTTCCACTTTTGTTAGAGTAGGTGTTCTTATTTTTGTCACCATTTGTACAATTTCTTCTCCTACTCCCTTTTTTTTGCAGGCTAAGAATAACTTTAGAGAAGAATTTTCTTGTGTCTGTTTCTTTTGTCAGTTTGAACTTCCTCTTTTTCCTCCTGGAATATGATGAATGTTTCTGCAGTGATTGGATAAAGAAATTCACTACCTCGTGTGAAAGTTGAAATATGTCATTGGATACATGAATCAAATGATATGTCACCACTCCCAGCTTTCCTCCCTCCACTGTTAAGAGAATGTCTCCTTCAAATGGCAATGCTTACAGAGAATGAAAATTCTACAAATACAGCCAAGGATAAGCCCCATTGCAGTTGTCACTGTGATACTTTAGGCTGGTTTTTAAAAGCATTTTTATTTTATTTACATCCTGAAAAATCCATAATACTTTATTAATATATGTTTGTTGCTGGATAGAAATGTGAAATCCAGAGACATTAATGATTAATTTACCTCACACAGCTTCTCAAAGAAATAGCTTACCCTAGACTTAAGTTCCTTAATTCAACTCTATTGTTCTTTGTGATATGCATTGCTGCTGTTTCATTTACTTATTTTTTTATTTCAGTAGACACGAAATACATTTCTATTTTGAAAGTTGACTATACTTTGTACCAGGATTATAAAAGATTTTCTCTCAGTGGTTTTGTTGTTTTTGTGTATAGAAAACAATTTGATATTTCCTTTTGTTGGAATGAGGAGGTTTGTAGAGCTAGTATAGTTTTAGTTTGCCAAAGGGCTGCCGATGCAATGTACCAGATATGGGTTGGCTTTTATAAAGGGGATTTATTTGGGGTAAACACTTTCAGTTCTGAGGCCATGAGAAGTTCAAATCAAGGCAGTATAATAGATGCTTTCTTACCAAAGTCAGCTACTGTTGATCCTGTTGTCTGGCCACGTGGTGAAGTAAGATGGTTGCCGATCTCTGCCGAGGTCTCTACTTTCCCCTCCAGAATCTACTGTCTCCTGGAACTTAGCTGTGGGCAACCAGGCATAGGGCTTGTCTCTTACTAGGCCTCCTCTCTAGCCTTGGCTGCTCACTTTCTTCCTGAGATCAGCTGTGATCTATCAGGCATATGGCTCATCTCTCCTTAGGCCTCAGCTCTTTGAGCCTCTTGGGGCTTCTCTTCTTGAGTTCAGCTGTGGGCGAACCTGAAGTCCTTTCTCTCACATTGCAGGATCAAATATGGCGGCTTCCTTTCTCTCTCACATGGCTGGATCAAAAATGGCAGAGCTCCCTTTTCCTCTGTGTGTCTCCATTTTTATCAGATCAAGGAAGAGGATGGACTTTCAACCTGAGTCATGCCTCACTGAAGTAGTCCAATTGAAAGGGTCTCACATCCACAGGAATGGATTAGTTCAAAAACATAATCTTTCTCTTTTTGGGCATCACAAAAGAAATTCAAATGGCCACAGTGTAGTTTAGAGTTGATTGTCTCAAATTGAAAATCATCTTTTTCTGTATAATAAAATAAAAGAATTTGAATGTTTCTTGGTACTTGTATTTAGGAGAATATGTGGATGTGTGAGAAAGGAGAACAGGAATATATTATTATGCCAGGACCCAGAGACACATGGTCAATAATGAAGGTCCTTGGGTGGGAATGGTCAACGAGGGGCTAGAAACTTGATTTTGTGTCTACTGTCATAGTATGCTGCCATTATCATCCATTGTCCATAAAGCTCTGAGAAAACTTATAGTTCACAATGACTATAGGTTAGCAGTTCTTTGGAGAATGAAGGAGGACGATCTCTGGTCACATTTTGGGGAAACAGGTAGAAAAGAACAGAAATTTCAAGAGATAAAATATTGAGTGGTCAACAAAATCAGAATTAATATTTAGAACATAAAGTGATGGGAAAAATGAAACACCCTGTGCACCCCTACCCTCTCCTTTATTGGAGCCCCTATAAATGTTATGGAGATCACTGGATTTCTCTTGTAGGTGGAAGATTTTGGTTATTTGTTGTTAAAGAATGGTTATAGGCATAGGGCTTGAGTATTTGAGCACAAGTTAATCTTGCTTCCTTTTATTGGTTTCCATATATTATTCTATATGGAATTTAGGCTATAAATCCTCAAATGCACATAAGAGATTAAATATAGTTTGAAACAAACATTTTTTCCCTTGAAAGTTTTATTTTGAAATAATTTCAAACTCACAGAACAGTTTCAAAATTTTTGAATAAAATTGTAAAAAGTCTTTTCTAAAATGTTGGATTATTTTTCTTTTGAGTATACAGGCAAAAGCTGACTACTGTAAAAATCCCTAATCTGGTCTGTTGGGGAATAAATTTTGTCCTCCTTAAAGATATATTCAAGTCTTAACCCATGTTCCTGTCGATGTGAACCCATATGCAAAGAGAACTTTTGAAGATGTTATGAGTTAAAGAATAGACTGCTTTCTGAGAAGGATCTTCAAAGACACTAATTATTTGAGGCCAAATTAAATCTGGGAGGCCTCAATTCACATGACTTGTATCCTCAAATGTAGAAGAAGTTGGATGTAGTCAGTAAAAGAGGCCAGAAGTCAGTATAAGACAGAAGGAAGAAGTAGCCAGAAAATAAGACTGATCACGATGTGGGAGAGGCAGAGACTCAATTTAAGGAACCCCAAGAATGCCAGCAGATAAATGCAGAATTATGCAGAGTACAGGAGAAGACATAGCCTGTGAAGATCCTGATTTTGGACTTCTAGGTTCCAAAATCATGAGACCATAAATATTTTTTGGATAAGGCAACCCATTGCATAGTTTTTGTTATAGAGCCCTGGAAAACCAAGAATGGTCTAGCAGTTGACAATTTAAACATTTTCTAAAGTAACTTTAATAATTACTATTTTACCATTTTCTAATTTCCAGCAAATATTTAGGCAGTGTGAATTTTATCCTTGCCATTTTGCTTTTTGTTTTCTAGCTGTTTGTCTTTGCTAATTCCTAGCCTTTTGGTTTTAAATGACCACTTATGCCCCATTCCCTGAACTGAATATCAACCTGCTTGATTTTCCCTTAAGTACTATTTATAGAAAGTAGTTCATCTAGCCAGGGGTTTCCTTCCTCCCTCGCTCCCTCCCTCCCTCCTTCCCTCCGTTCCTCCCTCCTTTTCTTTCTTTCTCCCTTTTGAGAAAAATGCTTATGTATTGGGAAAAAAAAAAAGTGTCTCTAAATAAATAAATAAGTACCTGTGCTATTTAGGACCCTCTGTACACACTGCAGAAGCCTAGTGGTCTTTTCTTAATATGGACAAATAAGGCAAGGTGACAAATATCACCTGGGGTACAGGTAATACTATAGCTTGCACTCCTCACCTCATGAGTACTGAATAGTACAGAAACGTGCTGCTTCTTATCAATATCATCACTGGTATTGGCAACAGGGTTGAAGAAATGCTGTCCTTACAAACTGTGCATGCAGCTTGGTGGAGAGCCAGATCCTTGGATCTTGTCCTTTGGTTGTATTTTTCTTACCACCCTCCTTTTGTTATTCTTTCCTTCTTGTTCCCATTTGAGAATATCCAAACTGTAACACCTGCTTCTTGTTGCTGCGAGCCTCTGAC
>JAQZBX010021195.1:0-18787 GCA_029593785.1 Cabassous unicinctus
CCATTTTTTGAATATCCCAATCTTTTAATTTTATTTTATTTCTAGTGTTTTTTTTTTAAGTTTCCATGTGTGTTAACTCTTATATTTGAACTTATCTTTATTATTCCATTTTCCTATTAATTGTATTTGGCTATTATATGGGCTTCATCTTCAAGGAAGGTTTGGATCACAGAATGGTTACAGAGGGGGCAGGAGAGGATCATTGGTGGGGGGTGTCTGGGATGGGGGTTTCATGGGAGGAAGTTCACCTGAATATACATGAAAGATATATAAAATTGTTCAAATGATCAAGGGGTGGGGCATGGTCACAGTGGGTAGACAATAACTCAATAAATGAGAGAATACTGAATTCCCAGTCTGGAGAGCTCTGCCCCATTCTACAAGGGAGTAGCAACAGTTCCCCGAGTTCAGGGGCAGTGTCTGGCAAGGGAGGATGCTCCACTGATGGGTTCTTGTTATTGATGAATAGCCTTACGAGTCTTTGCTCTTATAATTGAAACCTAGCCTACTGTTATGGGGTGCCTAAGGGTTGCCACCTGAGAGCCTCCTTGTTGCTCAAATGTGGCCTCTCTCTAAGCCAAACTCAGCATATGAATGCATTACCTTACCCCCAGCGTGGGACATGACTCCAGGGGATGAGCCTCCCTGCCAACGAGGGATTAATACCAAGTGCCAACTGGCAATATGACTGGAAAAAGACCTTCAATAAAAGGGGGAAAAGGTAAAGACAAATGATTTCATATGGCTAAGAGACTTCAAAGAGAGTTGGGAGGTCATCCCAGAGGTAATGCTTATGCACACCTCAGTAGGATCTCATAGAACACCAAAGTGGATATCACCCCACACAGAGGGGCTCCTGAGGGCTCTGGAGACACCCAGGTCCTATATAAGGGGGGATAGCTCCAGAGTTTGATGCATTATCATTGGGCTATACTTTGGAAACTGTGCTCCTGAGAGTGACAGAGTTGGACTCAAATAAGTCCTCCCTGCACATGGCCCATCAGTCCCTTCTATTCAAGCCTATATGTGATGCTGGAGTTTGTAGGTGTACTTCCAGAGATTGGAGCCCAGGGCCTGCCCATTTGTCAGCTGTCCCTGGAATCTCAGTGGAGCTGCAACTCCTACTCTACAGCTCAATGGACTCACCCAAGTCACCTGGTGAGGAGAAGATGATGGACAATGGCCATCTCAGGGAATGAAGAGAGCCTGCGGCTGCAGGCAGGATAATCCCACCCATCGTATCCATGGGATATAAGCCTCCTCTCACTTGGAGGGGGAGTGGACATCACCATCCCAAACTCCTCAGGATTGGGGGAAGAGCTATGGACTAGAGTGGACGTAATGGTATTCTGTTGTAGACATATTGTGATTCAAGCAATGGAAGAAATTATAACAGTGAGGTGGAGCCAGTGGCCACTGGATGCTTTTGGGGCAGGGAAGGGAAAAGCAGTTGTAATACAGATGCTTTTTCAGGACATGGGAATTATCCTGAGTGACATTACAATGACAGATATAGGCCATTTTACATCAGCATATAACATGCAGATCTGTGTGGGAGTGTGGTCTACAATGTGAACTATGGTCCATACTTAGTGGCAAAGTCCCAGGATGTGTATATCCATTGCAGGTGATGAGCAACCCTAATGAAATATGTTTATGTGGGATGTTATGGGAGGTGTGGGAGGTGGGGAACATGGGAATCCCTGTAATTTTTGTGTAACATTTATGTAATCTAAGCATCTTTTAAAATATAAAAAAAAGGAGAAATCAGAAGCAAAATTAGGAAATATCTTGAGATGATGAAAATCAAAATACAACATACCAAAACTTATGGGATACAATGAAGGCAATGTAGAGAGGTAAATATTTAGCTCTAAATGCTTATAATAAAAAAGAAGAAAGACTTAATTTTTAAATTTTATTTATTTTATTTTATTTTAAAGATTTATTTATTTATTTATTTATCCCCCCCTTGCTGCTTGTGTTTTACTGTGTCCATTCGCTGTGTGTTTCTTCCGTATCTGTTTATCTCCCCCTTGCTGTGAGGTCCTGCTGCATCAGCCCATCGCGCCGCACAGGCTGGCCTGCTCTCACAAGGAGGCCCCGGGAAGCGAACCCGGGGCCTCCCGCATGGTAAACGGGGGCTCTATTGATTGAGCCACACCCGCTTCCTGCTGTGAGGTCTTCCTACATCAGCCTACCATGCAGCGCGGGCCGGCCAGCCTGCCCTCAAAAGGAGGCCCCGAGAAGCGAACCCGGGGCCTCCCATATGGTAAACGGGAGCTCTATCCATTGAGCCACACCCGCTTCCAGAAGAAAGACTTTAAATCGGAGACCTAACCTCAAAACTGGAAGAACAAGAAAAAGAAGAGCAAGCAGAAGGAAGGAAATAACAAAGATCAGAGAGGAGATAAATGAAATGGAAAACAAAACAAATCAACCAACCAATAGAGGATCAACAAAACCAAAAGTTGATTGTTTGAGAATATCAACAAAATCGGTAAACATTAAGCTCAAATGACAAAGAAAAAAAGTGAGAAGATACAAATAACTCAAATCAGAAATGAAAAAGGGGACATTACTACTGACCCTGCTGAAGTAGAAAGGTCTATAAGTGGATACTATAAACAACTGTATGCCAATAAATTAGATAACCTAGATGAAATGGACAAATCTTAGAAACACACAAACTACCTACATTGACTCTAGAAGAAATAGAAGATCTCAACAACACAATTGCTAGTAAAGAGATTGAATCACTAATCAAAAACCTTCCAATAAAGAAAAGTCCGGGACAAGATGGCTTCACAGGAAAATTCTACCAAACATTCCAAGAAGAATTAATGACAATTCTGCACAAACTTTTCCAAAAAACTGAAGAAGAGGGACCACTCCCTAACTCATTCTACAAGGCCAACATCACCCCATAACAAAGCTGGAGAAAGATACCACAAGACAAGAATACTATAGACCAATGTGTCTTATCAATATAGATGCAAAAATCCTCACCAAGTACTAGCAAACCAAATCCAGCAGCATTTTAAAAGAATTATAGACCATAATCAAGTGGGGTTTATTACTGGTATGCAAGGTTGGTTCAACATAAGGAAATCAATGTAATGCACTACATTAACAGAATGCAAGGGAAAAAAATTGCACATGATCATCTCAATCAAGGTAGAAAAGCATTTGAAAAAATACAACACTCTTTCTTGATAACAACCCTCACAACACTAGGAGTATAAGGAAACTTTCTCAACAAGATAAAAAGCATATATAGAAGGCTCACAGCTAACATCCTACTTAATGGTGAAAGAATGACAGCTTTCAAAGATCAAGAAGAAGATAAGGATGCCCACTTTCACCACTGTTTTTCAACATAGTACTGGAAGTGCTTGCCAGAACAATTAGGCAAGAGAAAGAAATAAAATGCATTCAAATTTGAAAGGAAGATGTAAAACTTACCCTATTTGCAGCTCATATGGTCCTATATACAGACAATCCTGAAAAAATCCACAAAAATTTCTTAGAGCTCCAAGATCAACAACCAAAAATCAGTAGTGTTCCTACATGCAAGCAATTTACAATTGGAAGAAGAAATTAAGAAAAAAATTCCATTCACAAGAGCAACTAAAAGAATAAAATATCTAGGAATAAATCTAACCAAGGATATAAAGGACTTGTATACAGAAACTACAAAGCATTGCTAAAAGTAATTAAAGAATATCTATATAAAAGGAAGTATATTCCATGTTCATAGATTGGAAGACTAAATATCATTCACATGTCAATACTACCCAAAGCAATTTATAGTATCAATGCAATCCCAATCAAAATTCCAACAGCCTTCTTTGCATAAATGGAAAAACCAATCATGAAATTTATATGGAAGATTAAGGGGCTCCAAATACCTAACGCCATCTTGAAAAAGAAGAATAAAGTTGGTGAACTCACTTCCCATTCTTAAAATTTATTACAAAGCCATAGCTATCAAAACAGCATGGTACTGGCACAAAGATAGACATATATAACAATTGAATAGAATTGAGTGCTCAGAAATCAATCCTTTTTTATGGCTAACTGATTTTTGACAAGGTCACAAAAACCACTCAATTGAAAAAGAATAGAATCTTCAACAAATGGTGCTAGGAAAACTGGATCTCCATTTGCAAAAAAAGAGAGGATCCCTGCCTCACACCATATTCACAAATCAACTTAAAATGATCAAAGACTTAAATATAACTAGAACTATCAAATTCTTACAAGAAAACATAGGGAAGGCATCCTCAGGACCTTTTGTTAGGCAATGGTTTCTTAGACTCTACATCCAAAGCACAAGCAACAAAAGAAAAAATAGATAAATGAGACCTTCTCAAAATTAAAATCTTTTGTGCATCAAAGGACTTTCTCATGAAACTGAGAAGACAAGTGTGGCAGTCTGAAATTATTTTATGAATCCCCAAAAGAGAAAGATTATGTTTTTAAACTAAATTATTCCTATGGGTTTGATACCCTTTGATTGCATTAAATTCCATTGAGGGTCCTTTGATTAGATTATTTGATAAGATCTCTTTCAAATAATCTTTTGGTCTTTTAATTGGACCAAGTCAGTGGGACTTGATTCATGTCGAGTCTCTGCCCTCTTCCTGGGTCTGATAATAACAGAGACACAGACACAGGAAAAGGAAGGCACCATTTTTTTGTCTTTTCATGTGAGAGGGATCTAGAGGATCACTTAAGCACAAAGACCCAAGAGGCTGGGCCCATGGAGTAGCTCAAGAGGAGATGAGCCTTGCTATATGCCTGACAGCTTACAGCTGAACTTGGGAAGAAGGCAGAGCAGCTGAGACTGATAGAGTAGGCCTGAAAAGAGACAAGCCCTATGCCTGGTTGCTCACAGCTGAGCTCTGGGAGCTGAGTGAGCCTGGAGGGAAGGCTGAGACCTAGGTCATGATTGGTGGCTGTCTTGCTTTGTTACGTGCCCAGATAATAGGATCAACAGTACCTGACTTTGCTGAAAAAGTATCTCTTATGGTGCCTTGGTTTGGACTTTTCATGGCCTTGGAACTGTAAGTTTTACCCCAAATAAATCCCCTTCATAAAAGCCAACCCATTTCTGAAACTTTGCTTTGGCAGCCCTTCGGTAAACTAAAACAAAAACCTATACATTGGGAGAAAATATTTGGAAACCACATATCTGATAAAGGAATAATATCTAGTATATAAAAAGAAATCCTTCAACATAACAACAAAAAGACAAACAACCCAATTTAAAAATGGGCAAAAATCTTGAACAAACATCCCTCCAAAGAAGATGTACAAAGGACCAGAAAGCACATGAAAAGATACTGAACATCATTAGCCTTCAGGAAATGCAAATCAAAACCACATTGAGATACCATTTCACACCCATTAGAATGGTTGCTATTTTTAAAAAAATGAAAATAACAAGTTTTGGAGAGAATATGAGAAAGAGGAACACTCATTCATTTCTGATGGCATTGTAAAATGGTGCACCTGCTGTAGAAGACAGTTTGGCAATTCCTCAGAATGCTAAGTATAGAACGACCACATCACCCAACAATCCCACTACTAGGTATATACTCAAAATAATTGAAAGCACTGTCTATAAAAGATATTTGCTTGCTTATGTTCACAACAGCATTATTCATAATTGCCAAAATGTGGAAAAAAACTCCAGCTCCCATCAAACAATGAATGGATAAAGTAAATGTGTTATATACACACAATGGAATATTATTCTGTCATAAATATGAATGAAGTTCTGACACATGTGACAACATGGATGAACCTTGAAGACATAATGTTGAGTGGAATAAGCCAGACACAAAAGGACAAATAGTGTATAATCTCACCCATTTGAAAAAAATTATAATAAGCAAATTCATGGAATCAGAATCTGGAATATAGGTTACCAGGGTGTGACAGTTTGAGATTATTTTTTGAATCTCAAAAAGAGAAAGTTTACGTGTAAACTAATTTATTCCTCTGGGTGTGATACCCTTTGATTGTATTAGATTCAGATGAGATGTCTTTGATTCAATTACCTGTTAACATTAGGGTTTTGATTCAACCATATCAGTAAGATGTAACTCAAGTTGAGTCCCCACCCCCTTGGTGGACTGATGTAAATGGACACTCACTCAAAAAGACATACAAGAGCCGGGAGAGCTCTGTTATGTTGCCCTGGGGCCCTGGAGAGAGATGAGTGATTCGCCTGATAGTTTGCAGCTAATATAGAAAGCCTGGAAAGACAAAAGCCCTATGCCAGCCTACCGCTGAGAGTGGGAAGAAGCTGGGCCCATGGAGACTTAAGAGGAAGAGGAAGATCAGGAAGGAGAGACCAGGCAGAGATCAGCAACTGTCTTGGGTCAACATGTGGCAACTGACTTTCGTGAGAAAGCAATCTTGAGTTGGACTCTTTAGGGCCTTGTAACTGTAAGTGTTTATCCCCTCAAAAAATATTTTATAAAAGTCAACAGATTTCTGGTACTTTGCATTGGCACCCCTTCGGCAGACTAATACACAGAGGATGGGATGGGGATAGGAAATAGAAAGTTAAGGCTTAGCATGTACGGGCTTTCTATATTTGTTGCAAACTATCAGGCAGATGGCTCATCTTTCTCCACGGCCCCAGGATCAAACATGACAGAGCGCTCTCCCTTCTGGTATGTCTTTTTGAGTGAATGTCCATTAACATCAGTCCACCAAGGGGGCGGGGACTCAACCTGAGTCACACATACAGGGAATGATAGGAATGTTTTGGTAATGGTTGCTGGTGATGGTAGCACATTTGTGAATACAATTAACAGCAATCACACTTAACAATATATCTGAACATGATTAAAAGGGGAAATGTTAGATTTACATATGGTAATAGCATAGCATAAAAAGATTTTTAATATATTTTTTTATTGAAGTATATCATTCATACATGAACATACACAAACAATACGTATATAGTAAAAGTTGTGAACTTACAAAATAAACATGTATAACATCATTCCCATACATCACATCTCCAACAACACCTTGCATTGTTGTGAAACATTTGTTACAAACTATGCATGAACATTGTCAAAATATTACTACTAACTATAGTCCATATTTTACATTTGGTGTATTTTTCCCCCAACCCACCCTATTTTTTTAAACAAATCAATTTTATTGATACATATGAATAAAGCATACAATTTATTCAAAGTGTACAATCAATGGTATTTGGTATAATCACATAGTTGTGCATTCAGCACATCAATCATTTTTAAAGCATTTTCATTATTTTGATAATAATAATAAACAAAAAACAGACAAACAAGGAAAATCCTCCCCTCTCAATCTCTCTGTTTTACCTGCTATCTATAGCTGCTGTTTCTGACTAGTCTTGCACAATTATTTATTTTTTTATTAAGCAGTTTTATTGGTATCTATTCACATACCATATGATCTATCCAAAATGTATAATAAATGGCTTTTTTTAGCTGTTAAAAAGACCTTTATTGTAAAATTGTAAAATAAACAGAAAAATAGATTGAAAGAAATTACAAAGTTTAGAAGAGATTGCAAACCCACGTTAGATTTAATATAATCAATTATGAGAAATACATCATATAGCACATTTATAAATGTAAATAATAATTCTAATATAATTGAAATTAATTATAACATAATTCTAATTTTTATATTAAAGCTCTAATCATTGGACATAATAATCTCTAAGAATAAAATAAATTATTGGTTTAGTTATTTAATTTCCAATTAGACTATAATTCTTTCTGGATAATTAAATTCCTTTTTGGGAATTCTTCACATCTTATTGGAATGAATTACAACAGATAACAATATGCCAAGTCATAATTTTATGAGGCAGAAAAACTTAAAATCTTTCTCAACAGTAGTCATGCTGAATCATTATTGATCCAGTTGGATTATCTTAATTAACAAATATGCATAAGAAAGGGTTAAAGAAAAATGAAGTATCCAAAAATATATCTCTTCTCCAGTCCTCCTCAATTAAAAGCAAGTGTTTATTTTATATGAAGGAACTTACAGTACACTGATCACAGGAACAATTTGCTAGTTGCACTGAGTAATTATTGTTCATATACTATAATATTGTTATTTTACATTTATCTGGTCTACTCCAACTCTTTTTTGGTTACTACTTGCATGGAATACTTTTTTCCAACCTTTCATTTTAACCTGGTTTTGTCCTTACATCAGAGGTGGGTCTCTTGTAAACAACATGTAGATGGCTCATAAGAAGACAGACAACAGAACGGTATTGTCCTAGTCACCTAAAGGGGTGCTGATGCAAAATACCAGAAATCTGTTGGCTTTTATAAAAGGGTATTTATTTGGGGTAGAAGCTTACAGTTACCAGGCCATAAAGAGAAAGTTACTTCCCTCACCAAAGTCTGTTGCCACATGTTGGAACAAGATGGCTGCCGATGCCTGCAAGGGTTCAGGCTTCTTCTTCTCCTTAAGGCTCCATGGTCGCAGCTTCTTCCAATATCAGCTGTAGGCTGGGATAAGTCTCATTTGTCTCCTTGGGCTCATTTCTCCCTGGGCTCAACTTCTCTGCTCTCTCCACAAGTCCAGCTGTAAACTATAAGGCAAAATGCTCATCTCTCTTCTGGGGGCCTCTGCCATGTCTAATGGAGCTTCTCTCTTTCCTCACTTATCTGTTTCTCCAAGTATTTACTTCCCAGGGCTCCAGCATTAAAACTCTAACTAACTCCTCAGCCATATAGTTTTCTATGTGAGTCTCTGCCCAACAAGGGAAGGGGATGGGGACTTGACATCCCACTGACGTGGCCCAATCAAAGCCATAATCACAACTCAATCAAGTAAAAGTGAAACCTCTGAGTCCAATACAATCTAATATGCCCAGAGGAACAGATCAGTTCACAAATATAATACAATATCTATATTTGGAATTCATAAACCATAACAAACTTCTACACTCCACCGTCTGAATTCCAAAAAGATATTACAATATTCAAAAAACCTTATTTCAGTAGAAATGCTAAGGACAAAATCATATCTCAGTTACAGTTTATAGAAATATAGTTTGTCTTGGGGCAAGGTCCAGTCTGGCTGTAGACCTCTGAAAGTTATAAAAACATCTATCTGCTTTCAATATACAAATGGACAGACAAAGAATAAACACTTGCATTACAATAAGGAGAAATTTGGAGGGAAACAGGAGTCATGAGTCCTCTACAGTTCAGTAAATCCGCAGGGCATACTCCATTCGATTTCAAAGTCTGAGAGTCATTCTCAAGATGATCGTTTCTTCTCCGTGGGCCCACATGGGGACCCACCCTATCCACAGACTTGTCCAATGGCCATTTTCTTTGTTCCACCCTCAAAAAGCATTTGGGTGGTGACAAAGCTCCAGACATCACCCTCCAAGAGCACTGGGGTGATTGCTACGCCTTACCCAGTCTTTGGTTTAGAGTCTTCACCCGTCTAGTACAGTGAAATGAAGACAACATTCTCCCTAACCTTTGGCATATAGGCCCAACCCTCTCAGAGCAATGAGTTGGTGATACACAACTATACCCTTCTACCTTATAGATTTTGCCCATATGGGCATTGACTCACAACCTTATTCTCCCTTTCTGTCTCCTGTAACCTATCTTGGAGACTCTAGCTCTGTGAGCCTTCTCAACTTGCTTAATTCATATCAGTGAAGTCATGCCTGGCTTGCTTCACTCAATATAAGGTCATCAAGATTCATCCATTTTATCCCATGTGCTAATACTGTAGTCCTTCTTACAGCTGAGTAATATTCCATTGTACATATGTACCACAATTTGTTTATCCATTCATCTGTTTATGGACATTTGGGTTGTTTCCAACTTTTGGCAATAGTGAATAATGTCACCATAAACATTGGTGTGCATATATCTGCTTGTGTCCCTGCTTTCAATTCTTCTGGATATATACTCAGCAGTGGGATTGTTGGATCGTATGGCAGTTCTATAGTTAGCTTCCTGAGAAACTGTCAAACTTTCTCCAGAATGGCTGCAACATTCTACATGCCCACCAGCAATGGATAAGTGTTCCCATTCCTCCACATCCTCTCTAACACTTGTAGTCCTCTGTTTTTTTAATAGCTGCCAGTCTAAGGGGTGTAAGATGATATCTCATTGTAGTTATGATTTGCACTTCTCTAATAGCTAGTGATGTTGAGCATCTTTTCATGTGCTTTTTAGCCATTTGTATTTCTTCTTTGAAGAAATGTCTATTCAAATCACTTGCCCATTGTTTAAATGGGTTGTTTGTCTTTTTATTTTTGTGGTGTAGGATTTTTAAATATATGCTGGATATTAGTCTCCTATCAGATATATGATTGCTAAATATTTTCTCCCATTGAGTAGGCTGCCTTTTCACTCTCTTGACAAACTCATTTGAGGTGCAAAAGTTTTTAATTTTGAAGAGGTCCCATTTATCTATTTTTTCTTTTGTTGCTTGTGCTTTGGGTGTAAAGTTCATGAAACCATTTCCTAATACAAGATCCTGTAGATGCTTCCCTACATTATTTTCTAGGAGATTTATGGTCTTGGTTCTTATATATTTGATCCATCTTGAGTTAATTTTTGTATAAGGCATGAGGTGGTATTCCTCTCTCATTCTTTTGGATATGGATATCCAGTTTTCCAAGCACCATTTGTTGAAGAGGCCATTCTCTCCCACTTTAGTGGGCTTGGTGGCCTTGTCAAATATCAGATGACTGTATATGTGGGGATATATATTAGAACTCTCAATTAAGTTCCATTGGTCAGTATGTCTATCCTTGTGCAAAACCATGCAGTTTTGACCACTGTAGCTTTGCAGTATGTTTTAAAGTCATATAGTGTGATTCCTCCGATTTCATTTTTCTTTTTCAATATATTGTTGGCTATTTGGGGCCCCTTGCCCTTCCAAATAAATTTCATAGTTAGCTTTTCCAATTCAGTAAAAAATGCTGTGGTAATTTTTATTGGGATTGTGTTAAATCTGTAAATCAGTTTTGGTAGGATAGACATCTTAATGATGTTTATTCTTCCTATCCATGAACAGGGAATATTCTTCCATTTATTTAAGTTTTCTTTGATTTCCTTAACAGTGTTGTGTAGCTTTCTGCATATAAGTCATTTACCTCTTTAGTTAAATTTATTTGTAGGTATTTGTTTCTTTTAGTTCCTATTGTAAATGGGATTTTTTTCTTGATTTCCTCCTCAGATTGCTCATTATTGGTGTACAGAAATGCTACTGATTTTTGCACATTGATCTTATAATCTGCCACTTTACTGAACTCATTTATAAGCTCTAGAAGTTTCATTGTAGATTTCTCAGGGATTTCTATGTAAGATCATGTCTTCTGCAAATAGTGAAATTTTTACTTCTTTCTTTACAATTTGGATGCTTTTTACATCTTTTCCTTGCATAAGTGCTCAAGCTAGTACTTCTAACAAATGCTAAATAAGAGCAATGAAAGTGAGCATCCTTGTCTTGTTCCCAATCTTAAAAGGAAAGCTTTTAGGATTTTAATGATTTTAGGATTATGATGTTATTTCTGGGTTTTTCATATATACCCTTTACCATGTTGAGGAAGTTTCCTTCTATTCCTCTCTTTTGCAGTGCTTATTAGGGAAAGGTGCTGTGCTTTGTCAAATCCTTTTTCTGCTTCTATAGAGATGAGCATGTGATTTTTTTTCTTTCAGTCTGTTTATGTGATGCATTACATTGATTGATTTTCTTAGTTGAACCATTCTTGTTTACCAGGGATGAAATGCACTTGGTCATGGTGTGTAATTCATTTGATGTGTTGTTGAATACGATTAGCAAGTTTTTGCTGAGGATTTTAGCAACTAGGTTCATTAGAGAGATTGGTCTATAGTTTTCCTTTCTTGTGGCATCTTTGTTTGGCTTTGGTATTAGGGTGATGTTGGCATCATAGACTGAGTTAGGCAATGTTCCCTCCACTTCTATTTTTGGGAGAGTTTAAGTGGGATTGGTGTTAGCTCTTTCTGGAATGTTTGGTAGAATTCACCTGTGAAGCCAGCCTGGGCTCTTCTTAGTTGGGAGGTTTTTGAGAACTAATTTTATCTTGCTACTTCTGATTGATCTGATGAGTTCATCAACTCATCAATGTAGACTGCTTGTGTATTTCCACTAAATTATCCATCTTGTTGGCTTACAATTTTTCAAAGTATACTCTTATGATATTTTTTATTTCTGTGGGGTCAGTGGTAATATCCCCTTCCTTGTTTCTTATTTTATGTATTTACATCTTCTCTTCTTTGTTAGTCTAGCTAAGGGTTTGTCAATTTTGTTAATCTTCTCAAAGAACTAGCTTTTGATTTTGTTTATTTTTTTCTAGTGCTTTCTTATTTTCAATTTCATGTAGGTCTGCCCTAATCTTTGTTATTTCCTTCTTTCTACTTCCTTTGTGGCCAGTTGTTCTTTTTCTAATTCCTCCAGGTGTGCAGTTAGGTCTTTGATTTTAGCTCTTTCTTCTTTTTTCAATATAGGCATTTGTGGCTATGAATTTCTCTCTCAATACAGTTTTTGCTGCATCCCATAGGTTTTGATACATTGTGTTGTCATTTTCATTTGTTTCAAGGTAGTTACTGATTTCTTTTGTGATTTCCTTCTTGACCCACTGTCTAAGGATGTGTTGTTTAACTTCTATATCTTTGTGCCTAATCTGCTTTTCTGTCCCTTACTTATTTCCAGCTTCATTCCATTGTGATCAGAGAAATTACATTGTATAATTTCAATCTTTCTGAATTCATTGAGAGTTGTTCTGTGGCCTAGCATGTGGTCTATTATGGAGAACGATCCATGCAGACTCGAGAAGAATGTATATCCCACTATATTTGGGTGTAATGTTCTGTATATGTCTATTAGGTCCCGATACTCCAATGTGTTATTCAAAGTCTCTGTTTCTTTATTGATTCTGTGTCAAGATGTTCTTTCTAATGGTGATAATGGTGTATTAAAGTCCCCCACTATAATTGTAGAGGCATCTATTTCTCCACTTAGTTTTTCCAATATTTGCCCCATGTATTTGTTGTGCCCTGGTTAGGTGCATAAATGTTTATGATTGTTCTTTCTTCTTGATAGATTACCCCTTTTATTAATGTATAGTGCCCTTCCTTGTCTCTTACAATAGTTTTGCATTTAAAGTCTATTTTGTCCAATGCAGGAGCTCTTTGGTTAAAACATCTTTGATATAGTTTAGGGCTGCGCAGTAAGATGTGGGAGCTGGTGCCAAGCAGTCTGTCTCTTGCTCAATGCCATGTGCTGGGCCCTCCCTGGAGAAGAATCCTGGGGTCCCCAAGGTCTGTGACCAGAGCCAGGGCCCCGCCAACAGGTGAGGGAATCCCAAAGCAGGTGCTGGGCATGGAGGCCACAGGGGCATAGGCTGTTGAAGAGACAGAACTAATCCTCTCAGGGGGCATTGGCCTTCCCTCACTTGCACATCTCACTTCACCCTGCTTGACCTTGAGGATGACTGGTTGGTCAGAGATGGGTAAGATTCCTCCAGGAAGGAACAACCTAAGACAGGCACAGGCACAGAGGGGCCATAAGGAGAGAACTTGGGGGCCAACAGAGGTAGGGCACAGATCCTCACCCCTTCTGATGGCGGTCTCCTGCCCCCCTGGCTACTTTGTTTCCCATGCCCAGCTCCAATTGGGATCCAGGTATCTTTAAAACAGTTTAGGGCCTGCTTTGCTGCACAAGCAGAAAACTGCTGCATGGGAAAAAAAAGCGCTGTTATCAGTTCCTGCTAAAAACAGTAGGAACATTCTTACTTTGCTCTGTTACTTAGTTAAGGCTTTCTGTCTCTCCATTATCTCCTGTGCAGCCTGGAACTTTCTGAACCTCTGCATGTACACGCTGACCTTGTGCTTTGTAAAAAGAGAATAAAATTGTGACAGGAATCAGCAAAGGAGAATAGTTCCTTTAGCTGTTCTCCCCCTCACCTCTTTCAACCTCAGTGTGATTCTTTGCACCATCACAGGCTCTGCTGGACAGATCCCCGCAAGACTTTGCAGGACGGATTCCTACAGTCCAATATTAGTATAGCTACTCCTGCCCTTTTTTGGTTTTTGTTTGTATGTAAAATTGTTTTCCATCCATTCGCTTCCAGCTTCCTTGCATCCCTGGGTCTAAGGTGGGTTTCATGTAGACAGCATATAGACGAGTCATATTTCCTTATCCATTCCACCAATCTGTGTCTCTTGATTGGAGAGTTTAATCCATTAAGATTCAATGTTATTGCTGACAAGGAATTACATACATTAGCCATAAATTCTTTAGGTTTATGTGTGTCATATGCTGTTTTTATTTCTCTTTTCATTTATTTAGTTGTTCTTACACTCTCCTCCAACTCTCTCTCTCTCTTGTTTTTTCCTTTCCACTTTCAGAACTCCCATTAGTATTTCTTGAAGGGCAAGTTTCCTATTGACATACTCTCTTAATTTCTGTTTATCTGTGACTATTTTGAACTCTCCCTTATTTTTGAATGTCAGCTTTGCTGGATAGAGAATTCTTGGCTGAAAGTTTTTTCCTTTTAGCACCTTAACTATGTCATATCATTGCCTTCTTGCCTTCATGGATTCAGATGAGAAATCAGCACTTAATCTTATCGAGCTTCCTTTGTATGTGATGGATCTCTTTTCCCTTGCTGCTTTCAGTATCCTCTCTTTGTCTTGAGCATTGGACAATTTGGCAACTATATTTCTTGGTGTAGGCCTGTTAGGATTTATACTGTTTGGGCTGTGCTGCACATCCTGGACACGTATGTCCATGTCCCTGTATAAAGTTGGGAAGTTTTCATCTGTTATTTCCTCCAACACACTTTCTGTCCCCTTTCCCTTCTCTTCTCCCTCTGAGATGCCTATAATGAGCATGCTTGTGCATTTCCTGTTGTCATTCAAATCCCTAAGTCTTTGCTGGATTTTTTCTATTGTTTTATCTATCTGTTCTACTATCTGTCTGATTTCAGATGTACTGTCTTCCATATCGCTGATTCTTTTCTCTGCCTGTTCAAATCTGCTGTTATGTGTTTCCAGTGTATTTTTGTTTTTTTTTGCATTGTGCCATTCATCACCATCATATCCATTATCTTTTTATGTATTTTTTCAATTTCTTCAGTATGTTCTCCCAGTGTTTTCTTAATATCCTTAATTTCTTCCTTCACTTCATTAAGTTGATTCATGATATTTGTTTGGGCAACTCTGATTAGTTGTTCCATGTTCTGCATCTCCTCCTGGTTTTTATTTTGTTCATTGGACTGGGCCATGTCTTCCTGTTTCTTAATATGGCTTGTAATTTTTTTGTTGGTGTCTAGGCATCTGTTTCTCTTGATGAGTTTATTCAGTTGATTAGCTTCTCTTTCTACCCTAGGGCTTTATTTTGTTGTTGTTTTTGTGTGTGTGGTAAGGTTTCACTTTGATACTTCATTCCTCTTATTCTATTTCCCTCAAAAAAAAAAATTAGGACCAGAGGAAAAGAAAGAGATAAGAAGAGAAAAATCATAGCAATAAAGGTAGAAGATGAACCATACAAAACCTAAGAATTAATAACATGAGTAAGAAGTACAGAGGAATAAAAATAAAAAAGTGTAATAGAAAAAATGAAATGAGAAACAGAATAGAGAAAAATATGTAGAATGAATTAAAAGGCTGGAATGATGAGAAAAGAGGAAAAGAAAAAAGAAAAGAGAAGAAGAAAAAAGTAAAAAAGAAAGAAAACAGAAAAAAGGAGAGAGATAAAGAAAGAAAAACAAGAAAAATTGAAAACCAAACAAAAAGAAGTGGAATGAAAGAAAAACAACAGAAAACAGAAGATTGAAAGATGAAGGAGAGAAAAGAAATAGGGTAGGTTGAAAAAAATCAGTAAATGAAAAAAAGAAAAACAAAACAAGGAAACAAAGGAAGGGGAAACACAATAAACAATAAACAAGACAACAGCAATTAAATAAAAAAAAAGATAAAGAAAAAAAGAATGAAAAACAAAAATAAACATGGACAACCAGTCTTCCCTCTTAGACCTCTAAGGATCTTCTCAGGCTGCTGGGGTTCATCAATCAATCACCCTGTAGCCTGTCCTCTGCAGGTTTTGAACTGGGTTTTAGTGAGTAAAATAAGGAAAATTAAAAAACGGAACCTTTTAAAAAAAGAAAGATCCAAGAATAGCTAATACAAATAGAATATCTATATGTTCCCTGTTATAAAGTTTCAGTTGGATGACCCAGTGGATCACTTCTCTAAGAAGAGCTGGGAATTGAACTAGAGATCTCGTATATACAAGGCAGGAATTCTTCCACTGAGTTAGTGTCTCCTTAGATTAGTTAGTCTTTCAGAAGACTATCTGCCTCCTTTCCCTCAGGAAGGTTAGATTCCTTGCAATTTGCCAGAGTTCTGCTGATTAGGCACCTGTCTGTCCCGGCCTCCTCTTTAATCTAATTCTTCTCTTTATCTGGGTGGCTGGCATGACAGCCTGCCTGAGGAGATCCCCTTCCTCTCTCCCTGTCAAATAGGGGTCCCTTCCGATATTCAAAGGGCGCTCAGCTGGCCAAACTCACCGCAAAGAAACCACTCTCCACCCTCCCAGACCCCTCTTCCTCCCAAGGAATCTGCCCTCACACTCCGTTCAGAGTCGGGAGCCAGTGACTCCCCCGAGTCTATTTGCTCAGAGGGTGGGGTATATATTCATCTTCCAGACACAGGGGTGAGCAACTCACAGTTTTCCTTTGGCTTCTTTATCTTTCCAGTATCCTGGTAGATGACTCAGAGCACCTCCCTTTCTATGTATATCTAAAGCAGCTGGCAGGGATGAAGATATCTGCTCTTCTCTCAGTTAGATGCAATTTGCCAGGAGTTTTACCCTTGCTTAATATCTCAGGGGTGCGGGAAGGGAGCCTTTCCCGGCATCTGGGAGGTTTATTAACTCAAGGTTTGTTGTTTCGGCTTTTTCGTCTCTCTGTCCCTCACTCTCCTGAGAGTTGTGAAGCAGTGTCCTGGTCTGCTGTACCCCAAGGCAGGTCCCCAAAGCAGCCTTTGGCTCTTTCTCCATTGTTTTAGTGAGAGTTGAGCCTTATCTGCCTAACCTGATGGCCATGTCCCACAAATGAGGATGGGTCTTAATCCTATTACTGGAGTCCTTTATAAGGAGTACGAAATTTAAACACAGAGAAAAAACCAGGGAGCAGCCAGAAGCTGGAAGTCAGTGGATCCCAGAAGAGAAAAGTGAAGCCAGGAGAACCTGCCATGTGCATTGCCATGTGACAGAAGAGCCCTGGGCCAAGGATCACCGGCATCCAGCCTTACAATGCCAGTTTTCTGGGAGAATGCATCGCCTTGATGGCACCTTGACTTTGGACTTCTAACTTCAAATCCATGAGCTAATAAATTCCCATTGTTTAAGCCAACCCTTTGCATGGTATTGCTATTTGTTTTAGCAGCCAGTAAATTAAAACAACCTCTTTTATAAGACTGACTTAAGGATTAAAAAAGAGCATATGCGTAAGGTGCTCAATGTAGAGAAATACTCAATACCCGATGGATGTTACAATTATAACTGTGTATTTGCTATGTGCAAGGCACAGCTTGGCAACAATTTGCTTAGCAACACTTTTCTCCTTTAAAACAATTGTTAAATATTATCTATTCTATTACTATAGGATAGATTAAATAAAAGTTCGAGCATGTTTTCACTTACCCAGAAAACAACTAACAAACCAAAACAAGCAGCACATTATTTAGTACATTATGCAATAAGGCACAGCCTTTGCCTTACTATTTTGTTTCTGTTAACATTTGAAGGGCAAAGAGTTAATTCTCTACAAAATGCCAGTGTTTCACCTGAGGTTTTGCACCTTTGGATAAATAATGAATGCTATTTAATGATGGCAATGGCAATAGCATTCCATGTTTTCACCATATTACACTTTACCCATTTCTGACCCTTTGCCTCCTAAAGGGCAAGTGGGTTCCCTATATTTTATCCACTATTTTCCTCCTGGAAACTTGTGCTTTGTTAAAATACAGCAGGCCTCTTCTTGTGGGTTATCATAGCAAATTGCCTAAGAAATTACACCATAAATTATTCATTACAACCAAGTTAGTATAATTATTAATTCTAGGATACATTGGTGCCTGATTATATTTCAGTGCTCATTGCTGGCTCTTGACCATGTTCTGTTGAAAATAATGATCTGTCATGGCTAATCAGGATCTAACTAGTCCCACTAAAAGGTGTAAAGGTTTAATTTAATATTGTTTTAATGAAACAATGATTGATCAAATTGTTACAGTCTGTCAGAGATTCTTTCTACAATAATCCAAAATCTAACTGGTAATTAATTTAAGAACTAGCACTGGGGTGCAAGCAGTCAACATGCTTTCTAATTCAAGGGCAAATTAGGATGTACTCTTCCCTAGGTTATCTTTCTGCAAAAGCAAATCAGCTCTTTCACTGGGCTTCCAAAATCAGTTCTGGTATTTCAAGATTTCATGCCTTATACTCCCAAAGAGCCCTTTCCTTGCATTAAAGGCACATCCTATAATGTATTTCAATGTTCCAAGCTGCACTGTCTCCCATGTGTATCTCATTTTAACTCTTGACTAAGTTGAGTTGAGCGAAGTTTGCAGTTGCATTTCCCATGGGATTTGAACTTGTGTAGCCTCTGGCTGTGAATTCAGTTTAAAAGCTCTTTGGGGGAGAGGATGTGACTCAAGCCATTGAGTACCTGCCTCCCACA
>JAQZBX010021195.1:18887-32564 GCA_029593785.1 Cabassous unicinctus
TAAAAAAAAAAAAAAAAAAAAGGCTTTTAGTTGCAAGACCATGTTAGTCTAAATATCCATGGAATATCAATGAATAGATATAACCCAATTTTGATTCAAAATTTTAGGGTCTCTTGAAATGTAGAACAATATGTCCCATGTGCAACAAGAGAGATTTTATGATCTGTATCTATTTTAGATGTTTTGGATCAGTTTTTTTTTTTAAAAATGTTGAGTGCCTTCAGGTACCAAGGGTGACAGACAATTTTAAGTATTAATTTTAAATCCACAGGAAGTATTTGGTGGTTTACTTTTTTAAAAATTCTATAGGCAGTTATAAATTAATGTAACATCTTTTACTGAGTGTCAACCATGTACTAGATACTTTGTACATATTTGCTTTCACACTCATAATGATGTTTAAAAGCTGATAATATATTTCTCATTTTCAAGATGAGAAAGCCAAAGCTGGAGGTGCTGATCTAGTAAAATGAAGAGGAGGGATGCAAACGCAAGTCTGTCTGATCTGAAGTCTATAATTGTCTACTTCAGGAAACTTTTATGAGATATATCCCTGAACCAGGGACATAAGGCAGGGACTCTTTGAAGAGCTAAATTGATTAGCTTTTCTATCCTTTCCTTCTTATAGTATGGGTGAATTGAATTCAGTGTTTTTGAAACAATCACACATGTAGACGACATGCCTGAGGGAGAAAGGCAGAACTTAAATACTTGCTGCTGATGCAATATCAGGTTTTGGTTATATTGGCTATGTATTTGGTTCTTTTTCAGGGGACATGAACTTGTAAATATCAGACCCTATGTACTGACATTTAGGAATGAGATATATTACAAAACTGTTCTTTCCATTGCATTTCAACCCTCAAGCCTCCCCTTTTGATAATCTGTGTCTTTTCCCAGGTAAACATTTTTACAATTTCTTCTAAGGCTATTTTTCGCATGTTAATTTTGGTTAAAGTACCATTGCAGAGCTTGTTAGCACTGGGGCTTTCAGACTACTGTTAGTTGTCTTTGAAGGCTCTGGTGTTGTAAATACCTCAGTAGCACTTTGAGTGGCCACGTTAGGAAACCATTGCTGAACAAATGCCCTCATCTTTGCCCTGCAATTCAGTGCACACAAGCTGAAGATTTTCTGCACCACTCAAGAATATATTAATATTTTCAAGGCCTAACCACATGTGTTCCACATTCTGTCCACCCTGGAGTCCTTCAACACCTCAAGTGAAAATCACATGTAAGAAGAGAGGCTATGGCTGTAATTATAAATAACCGTTCCATTTGATTTGGGGACTTCATTATACTTAGTGTCATACCATGCAATTAAAAAAAATCACTGAAGTATATCACTCATATAAACATACATAAACAATAAAAGTATAGTAATAGTTGTGAACTTAGAAAACAAACATACAAAACATCATACAGGGCTCTCATACCTCACCCTACCACCAATACCTTGCATTGTTGTTAAACGTTTTTAACTTATGATTAAAGAGCATCCTCAAAATATTACTACTAACCAAAGTATTTTCCCACCAATCCACCCTATTATTACTATTTTTATATCATTTATACATGATCATACATAAACAATAAATGTATAGTAAAAGTTGTGAACTTACAAAGCAAACATGCATAACATCATACAGGCGTCCCATACTTCAACCCTCCACCAACACCTTGCATAGTTGTGTGACATTTTCAAATTAGGAAAGGATATTGAAGAATATTGTCAAAATCTTACTACTAATTATAGCCCTTATCCTACATTTGGTATCTTTTTTCCCCAACCCACTCTATTATTCTTTTAAAATATATTTTTAATACAGAAGTTGTAAACTTACAAAACAATCATGCACATGTGCAGAATTCCCAAACAACACCCCCTCTATCAACACACCACACTGAGGTGGAACATTTGTTACAGATTATCAGATAATATCATCTGATTATTACCAGGTCCACAGCGTACATTTGGCACGCTTTTTCCATACTCCCACATTATCAACATGGTACATCTTTGGCATAGATGCAAGAATATTACATTATTACTGTTAACCACAGTCCATAGGCCATTCCAGTTGTATTAGTCCCATGCTTCTCCACATTCCCACCACCCTGCAATAGTGCTGTACATTTGCTCTAGCTCACAAAGGACACTCTTGCATCTGTACCATCAACCACTATTCTCATCTACCGCTGGGTTTAATGTGCTATTCAGTACCTAGATTGTTCTCTAGCTATCTGTCAATTGGCATCTATATCCCTAGACTACAATTTTCAGCCACATCCCCATTTCTAAACCAGCTGTTACTCACTATAATGTGTTACCATCAACTCTGTACATTTCCACACTTTTACAGTACAGCTAATTAAAACTTCTACATACATTAAATATCGGTAGTCCATCTCAGTCCTCTTCTTATCTCCTTTAAGAATCCACCACCTACCACCAGGTCTTGAAGATATTTTCCTGCATTTTCTTCTAGAAGCTTTATGGTTCTGGCTTTCATATTTAGGTTTTTGATGCATTTTGGGTTAATTTTTGTATAATGTGTGAGATAGGGTCCTCTTTCCTTCTTTTGGCTATGGATATCCAGTTCTCTCAGCACCATTTGTTGAATGGACTGTTCTGCCCAAGCTGGGTGGTTTGACAGGCTAGTCAAAAATTACTTGACTGTAGATGTGACGGTCTGTTTCTGAACCATCAATTCGGTTCCATTGGTCTATGTGTCTGTCTTCATGCCAATGATGTTTTTACTACTATATCTAGGTAATATGAATTAAATTCCAGAAATGAGAGTCCTCCAACTTCGCTTTTCCTTTTTAAAATGTTTCTGGCTATTCAGAACCCCTTACCCTTCCAAATAAATTTGATAATTGTGTTTTCCATTTATTTTTAAAATGTTGGGGGAATTTTTATTAGGATTGCATTGAATCTGTATATCAGTTTGGGTAGAATGACATCTTAATGATATTTAGTATTCCAATCCATGAGTATGGAATGTTCTTCCAATTATTTAGGTCTTTTTTAAAACTTCTTTTAACAATGAGTTGTAGTTTTCTGAATACAAGTGCTTTACATCATTGGTCAAGTTTTTTCCTGAATCTTTGGGTTTTATCTGTCATATTTTATCACCATTCTTTTGACACTTTTAGTTACTTTTATTGATATAATCTTCATTTCTAGACTCTCTTCCAGGTCTCTCTCTCCTGTCTTTTCTTCTCAGGCTGTAGCACACCTTTTAGTACTTCCTGCAAAGCAGATCTCTTGGTTACAAACTCTCTCAGTTTCTGTTTATCTGTGAATATTCTAAACCCACCCTCATTTTTGAAAGGCTATCTTGCCAGATAAAAGATTTTTGGCTGGAAGTTTTTCTCTTGCAGTATCTTAAATATATCATATCACTGTCTTCTTGCCTCCATGGTTTCTGTTGAGAAATCAGCACTTAATCTTACTGGGTATCCCTTATATGTTATGCATTGATTTTCTCTTACTGCTCTCAGAATTCTCTCTTGGTCTTTGGCATTTGACATTATGATTAGTATGTGTCTCGGGTTGGTCTATTTGGATTTATTCAGATGGGAGTATGTTGTGTTTCTTGGACATGGATATCTATGTCCTTCAATAGGGTTGGGAAATTTTCTACCATTATTTCTTCAGATATTCCTTCTGCCCCTTTTCCCTTCTCTTATCCTTCTGGGTCACCCATGACATGTATGTTTGCACATCTCTTGCTGTTGTTTAGTTCCCTGAGACCTTGTTCAATTTTTTCCATTCTTTTCTTCATCTGTTCTTTTGTATGTTCACTTTCAGAGACCATTTCTTCAAGCTCACCAATCCTTTATTCTGCCTCCACAAATCTGCTATTATATGATTCCAGTGTATTTTTAATTTCACTTATTGCCCGTCATTCCCATAAGATCTGCTATTTTTCTATGTATGCTTTCAAATTTTTCTTTGTGCTCATCCAATATCTTCTTAATATCCTTAATCTCTTTAGCCATCTCATTGAATTTATTAAGGAGATTTGTTTGAAGAGCTATGATTAATTGTCTCAACTCCTTTATGTCATCTGGAGGCTTATCTTGTCCCTTTAACTGGACCATATCTTCCTGTTTCTTGGTGTGGATTGTAATTTTTTGTTGGTGTCTTGGCATCTGGCTTATTAGAGTATTTATTTTGGATGCAGTTTCTTTCTTTAGTTTAGGGCTTTCTTGCCCTTACTCACTTGCTGGTTGTGTAGTAGGAGTCAAGGGTGTAGTTGGTGCTGTAAGCTGTGGAAGTTCAAGCTGCCCTCATTGCCCCAGGGACCGATGAATCTTCTCCCAACTTTCTCCTTTGCCAGGGGAATGGACAGCTGTGTGGAATAATCCCACTCAAGCAGGCCTAGACTGTAGTTGCCCAGAGAGACTGATGAAGCTTCACACCTCTTTCTCCCCTCCCTGGGGCGGGGATGGAGCTACAGGTGTGGACAGCAACCTATGCTGTGTGGGTCCAAGATGACCATAGTTGCCCCAGTAGACTTCCGATTATTCCGTTGGTGCCAGCTAAATGTACCTGCAGTTACCTGGAGGAGCTGGTGCAGGGCCCGCTACCTTCCTCCCTGCTAGAGGTGGGGCTGAAACCTAGGCTAGGACTGCAGGCCGATCTGGGTGAAAGAAACTGGTCTCTACCGTCACTGTTATTTTCAATCAGCCCTGCTTCCCCTCATGCTGGGGGCGGAGTAAAAATGGCGGCTACTGGCCTCTTTCTGGCTTGGACAGGCTCAAACTTTAGCTGCTCTTAGGATTATACTTTAGCCCGCTGAATTTACTTCAGTAGCTGAAGTTGGTGCCCAACTGTCTCTTCCTCCCCCATTTTTGGGAAATGGAGCTTCCAATTCCAGCTGAGGAACAGCTCCCGAGGTGGCTTGTGCCACCAGTGGGGGATGGGTACCGACCTCTAGTGTAGGGAGTGCTCTATTTATGAATCTTCTCTGCAGATGGGCAGTTTCCTCCCTCCCATTCTTTCAAGCCATATCATGCAATTTTAAAGGTCTTTGTTGGAACTGTTCAGTGTAATCCTTTAGCATTGCTAAAGCTTGTTGCAACTTTTCTTATTTTCACAGGTTTATTGGTTCTCTATAAAGCTGAGACAAAAACTCCCAGGAGGAAAAATGTGAAAGATAGCTAGTGTGGGAACAGAGACTAAAAGAGCCAGGAAGAATGAGGAAAAAGAAGCCATAGGAGAGGAGAGTCAAAACTGTAAAATGAAAGGTAATCCTACTGTCTCCCTTCTTACACATATATTTATATCAATATTTTCACCAAATAGCATAATAAACTGCACTGTTTATATAATCAATTACTAGCATAATTTCTACCCCTACCCTTTAGGAGCAATTAGATAAGACAATGCAATTATTATCTTTCTCTTTATTTAACTTCAGTTTGTTGGGTGCCAGAGGAAAATTTAAGGAATTTCTCCATTTTGGGGTATACATCCCTATAAGTGAATAAGAATAGTAAAATATTTATTCCTACTTAGGTAATGTTTCAGTTCTCATGGGAGTCCATTAAGCAATGTGGAAACAGGCATATGGTTTATAATTACTTAATATAAAGTGATTGTAATATTTCCATACTTGTAAATGCTGTTAATTTTGGAATATGACTTTGGAAATGTTTCTCAACAGCCCTCCAAATAGGAACTTTTTCCAACCCTTTCCTATCTAGTCATCAAAAAAGTAGATATAAGTGTTTGTGGAGTAATATATGACAAAATATTAATGTGTATTTCTCTTTTGCATTTTTGCACAGAGCGCATTCTCAGTCAGCTCAAGGCAGCCATCTGCCTCAGGTGTAAGATTTGGAAAGTTACAGCTGGAATGGAAAAAGAGAGATTCTGTCTTTATTTTCTGGCATTCAAAGCAGCATTTGGTAATAAGACCTCTTTTAGAATAAGAACCAGCTTGGGGGTCTAGGCAACAGCTTTGCTCTCATGGTGAAAAACAACAATAACAACAACACTTTCATTGGCATGAAGGAGAAGTTAGGAAAAAAGATAAGATGAAGAGGAAGTAAATGAGAAAAAACTTACTCCTCTCACCCAGGGGATTCAGAGATAAAGAAAAGGGGCAAAGGGAGACATTATATGGTTAAGCATGTGGCTGATTCCCACCTGGCATGAAAAGATGTGTTACAATACAAATAGGTGAAGAGCATCTAGCCTTTTCTTAGCTCGAGGGAAGATAACTGTGCAGAATAGCCCAGTACCAACTATGCACTGTCTAACATTGTTAAGAGGGTAGAACTGCATTGCAAGAATGGTGAGTGCAAGTTTTAAATTCCAATATCTCTGCCACTTTTTGTGTGAGTAATGAGGAAGCATGCTGTGGGGAAAGCTCTGGTGAAAGTCAGATGATGCCAAAGCAGAAGCCAGGGATAGGCTATTATATTAGTTAGCCAAAGGGCTGCTGATGCAAAATACCAGAAATCTCTTGGCTATTATAAAGAGTATGTATTTGGGGTAGAACCTTACAGTTACCAGGTCGTAAAACTTAAGTTATTTCCCTCACCAAAGTCTGTTGTCATGTGTAAGAGCAAGATGGCCGTTGATGTCTGCAAGGGTTCAGGCTTCCTCTTCCTCTTAAGGCTCTGTGGTCCCAGCTTCTTCCAATATCAGCTGTAGGCTGTGATAAGTCTTGCCTCTCTCCCAGGGCTCATTTCTCTCTGGACTCAGCTTCTCTGCTCTCTCCACAAGGCCAGCTGTAGACTATCAGGCTAACAGCTTGTCTCTCTTCCTGGGGCCTCTTCCATGTAAATGGAGCCTTCTCTCCTTCCTCATGTATCTGCTTCTCTGTGTGTTTACTTCCAGAGGCTCCAATATCCAAAACTCTAGCTAACTCCTCTGCAGTGTAGCTTTCTCTGTGAGTCCCTGCCCACCAATGTGGCCCAATCAAAGCCTTAGTCATTATTTAATCAAGTAATTTAATACACTCTAATACACCCAGAGGCACAGACCAGTTTACAAACATAATTCAATATCTATTTTTGGAATTCATAAATAATACCAAACTGCTACAGCTATTATAGAACAGAAGAGATGGAGGAGACAGCAAAACTTTATAGCTCTGGTAAATGCCAATAGCCATAGAGAGAACCAGATAATGAATTCTATTATCTGCAAACATTGGCAGGTAACACTGGAAGAATGCCTGGAAATGAGTCAAGTTATTCCTTAAGGTCCTCGCTTGTGCGCATGAGGTAGCGGCCTCTTTCCTCCAATGCCAGGAGATCATGTAAGCTCTTCCTACTAAACCCAGGCACATGGAGAGAAATTAGGAAAATCATCTTGGAAATAAGACACTGAAGCCAGGAAATCATCCCCAAAGTTCAAAAGATGCCTAAGTTGTGTATTTCAATTATTGGGTCAGATCAGATTGGTTTTTTTGTTTTTTGTTTTTTTAAATAGGAGGTGACAAAAGGTCAATAGAAACAGTTTTTATAATAAAGTCCCAATGTTTCTAGCAAACCTGAGCTATATTGCAGGGAAATTTGTAAACTTGTTTGAAAAGAAGAATAATTTACTTCTTGTCAGCCTTGATGTGTGTGATCAGATTCTTTCTCTAAGAGTTGTTTTGGGGAGAGAGGGTAATAAATGGTATAAGAGAAAGAGCAAAAATCCACTGACCAAGGCAGTCAACACTCTCTGTTCCTTTTCTCCCCCTTGGAGACACTATCTCATTTCTTCTAGCTTTTATAATATTTATTAGTATATTAGTAAGATGGTAATTGTAGTAGATTGAATTATGTTCCCAAATTTAGACATCTTCTTAACCTCAATACCCACTCCTGTGGGAGTGAACCCATTGAAAATAGGATCTCTCTGAGATTTTTTTTTTTTTTTTTGGTTAAGATGTGGCCCAACTGAATGCGGTCAGGTCTTAATCTAGATTACTGGAGACCTTAAAAAGAGAAAGAAAACAAAAGCTAATGTGAGGGGAAAGCTAGAGGGAGGCAGAGACACAAACCAAGGAACCCCAAAGATCGCTTGCAGTCAACACCAGAATGTTACAGACTTGGGAGAAAGCATTGCTTTCCTGACACCTCAATTTTGAACCGAGGACCTCAATTTTGAACCAAGGGGAGCAAGTTTAGCTCAGTGGTTGAGCACCTGCTTCCCATGTACAAGGTCCCAGGTTCAATCCCTGGACATACCTCCTAAAAAAAAGCAAACAAAAAAACCTGTGAACCTATAAATTCGCATTGTTTAAGCCAATCCATTGTGTAGTATTTGGCGTAGCAACCTGGCAATCTAAGATAGTAGTAGAAAGTATAAAAGGTACTGTTAATAATTTTTTATAGTCACATTTGAAAAGGAGCTATTTTACTAGCAAAGCCTAACATTAGATCTCAATGTTATCAACAAGGTTCTGATAATGACACCTGTGCTGTTTTTGCAACTGGGGGAAATGAGATACATGAAGACTCAAACTGCTGAGAAGCAGTGACAGTCGAATATCAAACCAACGAGACAGACACTGACTGTAAACCATCAATATGGGTATCCTGGTTCACAGTGGCAAAAGCATTCCTGCTTATGAGGATTCTGTCTGAAAACCTAAATCGTATGTTTCCTGGAAAACAAATCAGGGTAAAGAAGGACTGAAAATAGTGAGGACGTCTAGGTAGAGAATCTGTTAGATTCTACAGCTGTTCAAATACTGATACATCATTAACAACACAACTAAAATAGTTTAAATGTGTATTATTTCAACGATTGTAGCATATTTGCTCATTTTTTAAAATTCAGAAGATGTGATAAAACAGAAAGAAAAAGTTGTCTACAGTTCTGTCTGCCAAATATGACCACAAACTCATAGTATATTTGTCTTGATATTTTTTTCCTTAACAGGTATTTTTACATTTCCTTTCCTTTTATATCACAGCCATTTTTATGTATAACTACATATTTTAAAATATGCAGAAAGACCTTCATTTTTGTTTGGTTTTAGAAATATGTAAAAATTATCAAAATTGTGATAAAAGTATCATTCTGATTTGCTGTGCCCAGATAGGACTTTGAAAAATATATTGTCATAAAAATTTTTTTGTGAATAAAGAGAAGGTGCTTGCAGAGGTGTGAATTTGTATAATTGCTGTGTGTTTTTGCGTGTGTGAGACAGAGAGAAAGACAGAGAGAGACACAGAGAGAATGAAAGAAAGAGAAGAGATTCAAATCTGTGAATGGAATTTAAGATTATGGAAAATGGAATTTCACGTCTGTTCGTATTTTCACGTAGGGTTTCTGCTCTGAGATCTAGCATTTGTGAGATTTCCATGGAACTTCTATTTGACAAGAGGGAAGGCTGATGCTACTGAAGACATATTTCCCCCGACGTGGAACCATCCCTTTACATGAAGAAGGAATCATTTTTTTATAGATAGGGGATTCTGTTTTATTCTAAAATAAATCTCCCTTGGACTGCCTTTCATAAGAGTCGTTATATCAAGAAGGAAACTAAGCTTTAGAGAGTGTTTCACCCCATATTTCTGCTGCTTCAAAAACGTGAACAGAGCCATAGATACTTCATATTGTTCATTAAAATTTATTTTTCATTTCTGCCTTGAACACCCAAATTTCATGTTTTATTTACTGGTTACATACTATGATTTTTAAACTTTGATTCCATTATTACCATGAAAAAACAGCTGATAATTCAGAATTCATTCTGGAGCCTGGTGATTTAATTACATCCTGGAATAATTTCATAACATGAATTAGCAAATCAAACATAAGAATTAAATTAAATAAAAATTTGGTAACAAGAGACTATTTTCCCACATCCCTTTGCCCAACTCCAACTTCCTTTATTTAAAAATGATTATTATATAAAGGCACTTGTATTTGGAGTAAACTGAGCTACTGTTTTTTCTATGTAATGAAGTGTATTTTAGCAGCTATAGATAAAATAATTGAGTAGTGGGAGCCAGACTTCCTTCATTAATCCTGTCTTCTGTTGTGTCCAATCTGCTGATAAGGTCATCCAACGAGTTCTTCATTTCAAATGTTGTATTTTTCTAGCATGTCCTTTTGAATCTTTTAATATATTACAGTTCCTGGGATTTTATAACTTTTGTTTATTTTGTCCACATTTTCCCTCTATTTTCATAAATATATGAATCATGGCATTAATCGACTTAGATTTATTAAAGTCCTTTTCTGATAATCCCAATACCTACACCAACTTGTGAGTCTGTTTTTGTTTTCTATTTTTGTCTTGGTTATCTGTCACATAGTCCTCTCTTTGCTTGTCTAGAGGTTTCATTGACCCCAGCCATTGTGTAAGTGCCAGATGATGTTTTCTTCCATCAGAGAGGGTTTTCTCTTTTCTTTGTTAGGCAGTTAGCATGAGGGTCTGATCACCTTAATCCACTCATGACCTGAACTGAGTTGAGGCTGCGCTGCAGGCTGTAAGGCTTAGTGAGCCTCTGGTCCATCCAGGTTCCTAGGGTGTGGTTGTGACAAGCTGAAGAGAGATCCTCTGGAAACTTTTCCCCACTTTTAAGAGATTTTGTTAACCTCTTTATTTTTTTGCCATGCACAGCTTTATAATTTAGCAAATGTCTTGAATAGTTGGCTTGGTATTCAAAGCCCCTCAAATTTACAATTTTGTAGCTTCAGATCTGTGCAATTCCCAACAATATGGTTGGAAGTTCAGCATTCTTGATCCTGGGAAGAATCACGGATTTTTAGCTTCTCCTTGTGCTCAGATAGTCAAGGGTTCCAGGTGGGACTGCATGAAGTTAGCCCTGTACCAGCAGGGATCCATTCTCCTTGCTCAGGGGAAAAGAAAAAAATGCTCTTTCTAACCTCACACCATCTTTGGATATTTGAATCTTTATAACTTTTTGGCTTGCTATGCTATTGATTTTTGAAAAAGGAAGAAGAGGTAAATTGGAGTGCTGCTGCACATTGTTTTATTACTCCCATTTGGCCCTAACCTAAAAAATCTAAAGTGAAAGTGAGGGGATTTAGGCCTCATGGTATCTTTGTGATTCTCTGTGATTTTCTTTTCTTCTGCAAGTGAATGCTGATAATCCACACAATTTGAGGATTCTGGGACCATTGGCTATCTTTCTTAGCAGGGCAGTTGTTTGGGCCAAGCAAATAAAGATTTAACTGTAATGGAAGGGTATTTTTCAAACAATGTTGGCTGTTAAAAAGAGATCATTAGATAATACAAAGGAAACATTGAGCAGGGGCCCAAATGCTCAATTAGGTATTACCAAGCACTAAATAAGGTGTCATGAACATACCAAAATTTTAAATAATGTATTTGTGTAATTGAGTTAAATGTACCCTCTGCCATTTCTCTTTAATGATTGTATAACCTTGTTCCCTTACTCTTAACCAACATTGCAGTTTTGAGCTATGCAGTTTTGTAAATACATTTCCCCCATTTTTTCTACACTGTATATCTGCTTTGGTAAGTTTCCACCTCTTCCCAGGTTTCTTGAGAGGAAGTAAGAATCAGTAAAATCCCTGGCACCTGAAGAAACTTGTCTGGGCTCCCACCAATTAAAGGACCTGTTTGGGAAAGAGTTTCAAATGTTCTCTATTATAAATTCAGTTTTACCAATGGTGATCACACTCACACACACACGCGCACTCACATAAAGCCACACACAGGATATTACTACAAATGTTCAAATTGTAATAGATATACAGATATAGTTTTATCCTCTTGAAAATTATAGCCTATTAGGGGTAAAAATCAGATTATAAAAATCTGACAACTTTCACTAAATAAATATGACAAGTGATGGGGATATGATAAGAAATGAAGAAACTAAAAACTGTTTAGGGCTCATGGCTAGGCTGATGCAACCTCCTGGTTTAAAAATCAGGAGATCTGATTTTCAAGTTCTGCCTCTGCCTAACTGACCTTTACAAATCAACTTACCTGGCCCTCAGTTGTAAAATGAGGACATTGGATGAGATAAGTTAATTACTAATCATTTAACAATCATTTATTGAATACTTACTGGAGTCAGGCATTTTGTTAGGTGCCATACCTTTTCATTTCTCCTAGCTCTAAAATTCAAAGGGTCTATGGATTCAGAGGAGTGAGCAATATTTGTGCGGTTAAACTGTCATAGAAGGAATCTTTCTTAGAGGGAAAGGGAACTGATACTGGGCTTTGAATGAGGGGTGGACCATATAGTAAAAGATGGGACTCTAAGTCTAGAAGCCTCATGAGTTAGCACTGCCTCCCATGCATAATCTGGGAAATGAGCCTCTTAAAGGAGACTAGAGCACAGTTAGATTTTAACAAAGCTTTCATGGTTCACAGAACCTGTGCCGACAAACACCTGGAAGGGGGTGTGTTGTATTATGTGATAACTGTGTGCATCTCTTTTGCAACTCTGTATAGAGCAAAGTGACATTGTGCCCATTACTAATTTTTTAATGGTACTCAAAAATTATTAATTTTTAATTAAAATGGGCATATATACATAGCAACGCATTTCATAGCAATAAGTTATTTGAATATTTGAACTATCCAAACTACATAAGAAAATAGCCATTTATAGAGTTCCGACACTTTTGTTCCAGTTGTGGAGTTTGGTATCAACACATGTGAACAGAATCAGGTTTTTATTGGCGAAGTTTGGGCAAATTTGTGAAAAGCCTAACTCTTTTAGGAAAATAGGCATTTGGTCACAAGATCTATTAAAACACCAGTTTTGGAACAATTCTGTTAAAAAATAAATCAGCCTTTCTTTGCTGAACCATAGCTAAAGAGTTTACTGGGTAAATAGAGGATATCTATCTATCTATCCATCTATCTAGCTATTATCTAACCATCTATATCATCTATTATCTACCTAACCATTATCTTTCAACCAATGTTTAATATCGATGAGCATGTTTATGCTTTTTGTTTTCTTAAATTTGTATGATTTTTAGACTTATCAGGAGGACAGCACACTGAGGAGAAAGAATGTTAAAAATGCATCTTTTCTACTAAAAGGCAAATTTCAGTTAATCTATTACTTCTACTTAACTAAAAAAAAAAAGGTTAGTAGGATGGAAGATACTAGAAAGAAGATGCTAGAAAGAGAAGGAACAATAGCCATAATTCAATAGAATTTACAGTCAGGTTTCAAATAACTGTCAAAAGTTTCCTTCAAATGCTAATAAATAAGTTAGTTATTTCTTTCTTATATCAAGGGACTGTGCTCTGTGACATGCAGTAAATGCTTGGTAAAAGAAAGTTCACATACCTTTAGGATATGCCCGACTGTAAGCAAAATGGGAAAAGAAGGAATAGGAGATGAAGCATTTGCTGAAGTTATCATTCACTTGAAGCCTCTTTGTTTCCTGGGCTCTGAGAATTCTATCAACAGAGTGAGTGAAAACAGAGACCCCTAGAGCCCTGGAGAATGTGCCTCAGGGAACTGCCCAACCTATGGCAATAGGGACTGATCAAGGTAGCCCCAGTGCTATTTCTGTAGCTCACATTTCTGCAATCTAGAGATTCTGATTGGGAAAAAACAAATCCCACTCCCACCACTGCCAACACTGCCATGACAGTATAATACATTTTCTGATCCTTGAATTTCTCATTTGTTCCTCTCCCCTTCCTCTATCCTTAACTGCTCCCAACTAGGTAAAACTGCATGGTG
>JAQZBX010021196.1:0-32463 GCA_029593785.1 Cabassous unicinctus
AAAAAAAAAAAAAAAAGAAAGAAAGAAATAAGGATTGGAGAGGAAGAAATAAAACTTTATTTACTAATGCCTTGATTATCTTCATAGAAATTTTTAAAAATTAAAGGAGAAAATGATGTATCATCATCATAATTGATACATGTTTTAGTTTGCTAGGCTGCCAAAATGCAATATACCAGAAATGGGTTGACTTTTACAATGGGGATTTATTAGGTTGTAAGCTTACAGTTTTGAGGCTAAGAAAAATGTCCAAATCACAGTATCATTAGGTGATACTTTCTCCCTGAAGACTGACTGCTAGCCATCCTAGACTCCTCTCTCATGTGGCAAGGCACATGGTGACATCTACTGGTCTGTCCTCTCTCTTCTGGGTTTCATTGTTTTCAGCTTCTGGCTTTCTCTCTGGTCCTGTGGCATTCTTTCTGTTCTTCTATGGGTTTCTCTCTCTGACTGTCTCTCTCTATTCGTCCCATTTATCAAGGACTCCAGTAAGTGGATTAAGACCCACCCTGGGCCATGCCCTACTGAAGTAATATAATTAAAAGCTCCTACCTACAATAGGTTCGTACCCACAGGAATGGATTAGTTCTAAGGACATCATTTTCGGGGATCCATAAAGGCCTCAAACTACCACAATACAGAAAATGCATTTTATATAATCCAACGTTCATTTAGGCTAAAAATTCATAGTAAGCTAGGAATAAAATAAACTTTATCAACCTGATAAATGCTCTCTTCTATACACCTACAAAAAACTTCATTATTAATGGTGAAACATGATTAGAGTAATTCCCTTTAATATAAAAATAGTAAAAGATCCTTTTCACAGCTTCTGTTCAACCTCATTGCCAGCTATGCAGAATTTTAAATGGACATGTTCATACCGCTCAAAGGAAAAACTCAAGGCTATTTTCATAGTTCTGGCCAGTACTCTCCTTGATGAACTTTATCTTGTACTGTTGTCAGTGTCTAGCTGTCTAGTCTGCTACTTGGAAGACTAAAAACTGGCAGATAAAAGACATTCCTCTTTGGGACCATGAACTGTGAAAACAAATTGTAGCTCCCATTTGAACAGTATGGGTCCCTCATGTAGATGCCCAAGGTAACTGTCCATTCTTTGATAAGACTGATTGGAATCAAGCTGGTCTGCACTGCCTAGATTGCTGCCAGTGCTACCTGGACCCATCATCATATAGGCTGGGTAAAAAGTAAAGGACTACATGACTACAGAAGGTGCTACTGCATGCCAAACTTGTGACTACTGTAAAAAGTTTATCTGTTTGTTTTGTAGCCAAAGGAGGCCGTATGTCGTGTGGCATTGGCCCTGCCTGCTTCTGACCTTTGATCCCCTATTAGTGATGCCTCACCACTGTTAACACTTACACACTTTACAGTGTTGATGTTCCAGTTCTGCTCAGCTGATTCTGGCCACAACATTGTGGTCCGGGAAACCAGTCTGTGTCATGTTTTGGCTTTGCAGGCCCTTTACAATCTGGTAATGGTATGCCTTTTGTTGTAATGACTACCCAACAATGGTCTGATAGTCAAGTATTTGAAAGACTTTCCACACTCCCTACTATCCAGACACTTGATACAGTTAATTTTGTTGTGTGCTGGAAGAGCCTCCTGAAATGTTGACTCCAAAAGATTTCTGACTCCTCCTCCCTTACCTTTTTCCTGGTTCACAAACCTTAATAAGGCAGTTTGATCATTTAAATGTGGACATCCCCAGAAAGTGTTCATCTCCGCTTTGCCATTTCCTCAATAATGATCAAGATGAAAGGGATGGAAGTTACATAGAACTATTTTGAAATTTGGGGATTCCACTATGACCATTTCTTGGCATTATGTGTCTTTCTTTCCCATAACAGTAACTCCTGGTTGGTACACCCTCTATATGCAACCTGGCCAAAAGAGGCTTAGGAGATTAAACTTAATTCTAGTTTAGCCACCTGGATTCTCTTGTTGGATTGAAATATCCTTAGATGAAAGGTGTGTAGGGGGTTATGGGATTATATAGACTTACTTTGAAAATCCACAATTCTGCCCATTCCAGGTGAAAGGTCTAGGTGCAAGTAGATGATGGGGGGAAAGGTGAAAATATAACTACTGGAATGGGAATATTTTGTGGCCATAGAGAGATAACAACCCTGGTACCTGGCGAGGGAATACCTTAGACCCCCAGCAATTAATGCTATTTTTGTCCTTCAGGTCCAGCACTAGCACCTGAGTCAAACAGCAGTTGCAACTTGCAATCTAACCTGCTGCTGAGTTTGTCATCCCCATCCATATGCTATGAAAATAGAAAATCTCATGTGGACATGACTGGCCCTGAACTATTGTGCCATGCCTAAAGCCATCAATGATAGCTCCTGAATGTGAATGTATAAGACACATGGATCAGCACAACCTTGTTTTATTCTGACTGATATAAACTCATACAATTTTCCTATGCCTATTTGACCTTGGGTTATGTCATGTATGGTGATTAAGACTGCAGCTACTTGGTGACACTGCCCATGTTTCTTAACCAAACCAATGTAATGGTGATTTAATAACAAATCTCAAACTGGAGTGACCTGTGTCCCTTTGGGGTATATGTTTACATGTGGGGGGAAATGGACCACAAAATGTGTCTCCACTGGTTATTGGGGTTGCTTTTTGGCTCATGTGTTGTCCCCTGTTATTGGGCAGTGACACTAAGGACCAGCAGGTCAGTCTAAATTCCTTTGTATGGATCATAATGGATTAGAGACTGGTCTTTAACTATAGCCTGTCTAAATTAAGACCTACTGGTCTCCCTGGGACTTATTTATAGTTAGCTGAGTCTGGAACTCTGGGGGGCATGGTTGATTCAATACTGCTGATTGACCGTATCCTTCTATCCTGCTTGGAGTGTTATTGATGGTATCCTTAATTAAATTCTATGAGACAAATTGAACAGATTTCAGCCTCTGTTGGTAAAATTAACTAAAGTAGCTGACAGAGTTGCATGCACACCTAAATCTTTGAGTTCAGCCAAGAACATGTTGGACTGAGAGATGGATTGTTAGAAGAGAGTGTTTTCCATAGACCTATTCATGCTTGCTCAGTATGCCAAGAATACAATGTCCTGACTTTACCCAGGTCATTTCTCAGAGTTGTGTTTGCAGCAAGCAACCTTGAGGGACAAAGTACTGTCTCCATGTGAAAAAGAGCAGGCTTGCATCTACCTGCTATAAAAGTGGTGAATTCCCCAAGCTTACTGTTCCTCTCCTGTAACACATCTTAACCACGTGTGCAGGCATTCATCTAGGCCCACCTGCATCACCGCCTGTGGGAATTGGAGGGCATGGGGAACTAATACAAACATGAAGCTATTGCTGTTACTGTTGCTGTGAGTAATGAAGTCCTTTTTTTCTGACCCAGGAGTCTCATGTCTTCTGCCATCATCCCTGAACTAGTAATAGGCTAACTTGTAAGCTTGTAAACAGGGTAAAATCCAAGGCCCTTTACAATTCTTGACATACACAAAAATCAAACCTGGTGGTTTTGAAATAAAAAAGTAAAAGGTAAAAAAATAACTATTCCTGGAAGAAAACACGAGAGAATACCTTCATGAACTTGGGACAGAGAAAGAGTTCATAAACCAGGACACAAAAATTGCTTGCCATAAAGGAAATTGGACTACAATAAAAAGTAAATTTAAGAACTGAATTGAGATTTCAGAAATAGATCTGCACATCTACAGCAAACTGATATTTGACAAGGCTGGCAAGTCCATTCAACTGGGACAGAATAGTCTCTTTAACAAATGGTGCTGAGAGAACTGGATATCCATATCCAAAAGAATGAAAGGGGATCCCTATCTCACACCCTATACAAAAATTAACTCAAAATGAATTAAAGAGCCAGGACCATAAAGCTCCTAGAAGATGATGTAGTGAAGCATCTACATGACATTGTGGTAGGCAATGGTTTCATGAACTTTACACCCAAAGTGCAAGCAATGGAAGAAAAAATAGATAAATGGGACCTCCTTAAAATAAAAAAATGTTTATGCTTCAAAGGAGTTTGTCAAGAAAGTGAAAAGGCAGCCTACTCAATGGGAGAAAATATTTGGAAACCACATATCCAATAAGGCCACTATTATAAAACAGAAAACTACAAGGGTTGGAGAGGATGTGTAGAAAGAGGAACACTCATTCACTGCTGGTAGGAATGTAGAATGGTGCAGCCATTGTGGAGGACAGTTTGGGGGTTCCTCAGGAAGCTGAGTACAGAATTGCCATATGATCTGGCAATCCCACTGCTAGGTATATAAACACAAGAATTGAAAGCAGGGACAGGAACAGATATATGCACACCAGTGTTCATAGCGGCATTATTCACAATTGCCAAAATATCAAAGCAACATGGGTGTCCTTCAACAGATTAATGATAAACAAAATGTGGTATATACATACAATGGGATATTATTCAACTGTAAGAAGGAGTGCTGTATTAACACATGCAACAACATGGATGAACCTTGAGGACCTTATGTTGAGTGAAATAAGTCAGACACAAAAGGACAAATATTGTATGATCTCACTGATAGGAACTAAGGATAGTGAGACCTTTATGGGTCTCTGGCATACCCCTCCTCCAAGAATTTGCCTTCTAGGCAAAAACAGCATAAAACAATGAAAGGGGTGTAAGAAATGATAGAGGCGGACAGTCTGGGGCAAAGGCCTGCAGGCTTCAAAACACCCAAGAGAGGGAGGTCTCTCTCCTGGGAAACAGAGGGACAACCAAACTCCTATAAACAGGAGAACCCCAGAACAACAAAAAAACAAAAGCCTAGGACAAGACAAAGGCACAGAAGAACAGGGAAAACCCTGCACACTGCATTTGCTGGGCATACCTTCCTGATAGGAGGGCTGAAGCTCAAGAAAATCTCTGTCTTATCACCAGCTGGTTACTAAATCAAGAAACAGACATCTCATGGAATAAATCCCAGAGTTAACATTTTCAAATATTAAAGTGTACAGTGTTCAACAAAAGAGTACAAGGCAAACAAATAGGAAATAATGGCTTGTCCAAAGGAAGAGGATAAAAATCCCAAAGACACCAATGAAGAAGATCAGAATGTGGACATAGCTAACAAAGCCTTTAAAAAAAAACAAACAAAAACAAACAAAAAACATCTTAAACATGCTCAAGGAGGTAAAGGAAACTACAGAGAAAGAACTAAAGGAAATCAGGAAAATATGAATGAGCAATACGATAATCTTAGTAAAGAGACAGAAATTTTTAAAAGGAACAAAACACAACTACTGGAGTTCAAGACCACAGTAACTGAAATGAAGAATTACCAGTAGAGTTTCAATAGCAGAGTGGAGTTGGCAGAAGAAAGAATCAGTGAACTCAGAGTCAAAACACTTGAAATGAGTCAGACTAAGGAGCAAAGAAAAAGGAATTATTAAAAGCAAAAATATCTTAAGACACTGAGACACAATCAAACATATGAATATATGCATTATGGGAGTTCCACAAGGAGAAAAAAGAGAGAAAGGGGCAGAAGAATATTCAAAGAAATGATAGAGAATGTTCCAAACTTAGCAGAAGATGTGAATATGCACATCCAAGAAACCCATTGAACACCAAACAGGATAAACACGAAGAAAAATACACCCTATCATATACCAATCACACTATAGAATACAAAGGACAAGGAGAGAGTTCTGGAAGCTGCAAGAGAAAAGCAAGGTGCTACATAAGGGAGGCCCATTTAGATTGAGTGCTGATTTCTCATCAGAAACCATGGGGGCAAGAAGGCAGTGGATTGAAATACTTTAAGTGCTGAAAGAAAACAACTGCCAGACAAGAATTTTATATCCAGCAAGACTTTCCTACAAAAATGAGGGGGAGATTAAGACATTCTCAGATTTTTTAAAGCTGAGGTAGTTCATCACCACTAAAACTGCCCTACAAGCAATGCCAAAGGGAGTTTTTCAGACTGAAAGGAAAGGACACTAGACAGTGTCCAAAGCAATTTAAAGAAATAAAGACCAGTGATGAAGGTAACCATTTAGGTAATTATAAATACCAGTAGTGTAATTCTGCTTCTTACTACCTACAGATACTAAAATGCAAATGCATTAAAAAGTAATGATAACTCTAGGTTTTTGGACAAACAGTGTACAAAGATATAAGTGGTAACAGGTACAAAAAAAGATGGGGGATAGAGGGGTGTAGGAAAAATATATGTGCATGCTATTGAAGTTATGTTGGTATCAAACCAAATATGATTGTTATTTGTTAACTCCATGCTTAACAAATAGGATGTTAAATGGGTTATTCTCATGGTAACCACAAGGGAAATAGATGAAAAATATACCCAGATAGAAATGAGAAGATACTCAATATGTTACAATGCAATAAAATCAAATAAATATAAAAGTAGGCATTAACAGAAGTAAGGGACAAAAAATGTATAAGACTTACAAAGGCTAAATAGCAAAATGACAGAAGAAAGTCGTGTATTATAAATAGTGACTTTAAATGTAAATGGATTAAACTCTCCAATAAAAAGGCAGAGATTGGCAGAATGGATAAAAAAGCATGATCCAACTATATGCTGTCTGCAAGAGACTCACCTTAAATTCAAAGATACAAGTAGGTTAAAAGCAAAAGGATGGATAAAAATGTAATATGCAAGTAGTAACCAAAAGAGAGCTGTGTAGCTATATTGATGTCAGATAAACTTTAAGTAAGAAACTTTACAAGGACAAAGACAGTCATTATATGCTGATAAAGGGGACAACTCAACAAGAAGATGTAACAATTATAAATATATTGTACCTGGAGAGTGGTTTGGACACCTGCTTCCCATATATGAGGTCCTGGGTTCTATTCCTGGTACCTCCTAAAAAATTACATATATAATATATATATATACACACACAAATATATATAAACATATATAAAACAGCAGCACTCCAAAGCCTATGAAGCAAATACATATTTGAAGGAAGAAACTGACTGCTCTACATTAATAATAGGAGAGTTTAATACACCATTTTCAATAATGGATAGAACATCTAGTCATAAGATCAATAAGGAAATATGAGACTTGAATGATATTCTAAACCAACTAGACCTAACAGACACGTATATAACACATCACCCAACAAAAACAATACAAATTCTTCTCAAGTGCACATAAATCATTCTACAGAATAGACCATGTAAGGTCACAAAACAAGTCTCAATAAATTAAAAAATATTGAAATCATACAATGTATATTCTTGAATCACATACTAATAGAGCTAGAAATCAATAACAGAGGGAGAAATGGTGAAATTCACCAATATGTGAAAATTAAACAACATACTCTTAAGCAACCAATGGGTTAAAGAGGAAATCAGAAGCAAACTTAGGAAATATCTTGAGGAAAATGAAAATGAAAACAACATACCAAAACTTATGGCATGCAGCAAAGGCAATGCAGACAGGGAAATGTATAGCTTTAAATGTTTACATTAAAAAAGAAGACTTCAAATCAGAGACCTAACCTCAAAACAGGAAAAACTAGGAAAAGAAGAGAAAACTAAATCAAAAGTGAGCAGAAGGAAGAAAATAACAAAGACTGGAGTGAAGATAAATGACAGAGAAAACAAACAAACAAAAAGCAACAGAATCAACAAAATCAAAAGAAAAAAAAGGATACAAATAACTAAAATCAGAAATGAAAAGGCAGACATTACTACCAACCCTGCTGAAATAAAAAGAACTATAAGAGGATACTATGAACAACTGTACACCCATAGATTAGATAACCTAGATGAAATGGACAAATTCTTAGAAACACATAAACTACCTACATTGACTCAAGAAGAAATAGAAGATCTCAACAAATAAATTACTATTAACAAAATTAAATGAGTAATCAAAAACCTCCCAACAAGGAAAAGTCCAGGACCAGATTGCTTCACAGGGAATTTTACCAAACATTCCAAGATTAACACCACTCCTGTTCATATTCTTCCAAAAAATTGAAGAGGAGGGAATACTCCCTAATTTATTCTGCAAGGCCAATATCACCCTCATGCCAAAACCAGGTAAAGGTACCACAAGAAAAGAAAAGAAAAGAAAAGTACAAACCAATATCTCTTATGAATATAGATGCAAAACTCCTCAACAGAATACTAGCAAAGCAAATACAACAGCATATTAAAGAATTATAACTTCATGATCAAGTGGGATTTATCCCTGGATAAAGATTGGTTCAACTTTTTAAAAATCAATTAATATAAATCACCACATTAGCACAATGGATAAGATCATCTCAATTGATGCAGAAAAGGCATTTGACAAAATCTAGAACCACTTCTTGATAAAAAACATTCAGAACATAGGAATGGAAGGAAACTTCCTGAACATGATAAAGGGCATATATGAAAAACCCACAGCTAACACCCTACTTAATGGTAAAAGACTGAAAGCTTTCCCTCTAAGATCAGGAGCAAGACAAGGATGCCCACTATCACCACTGTTGTTTAACACTTCACTGGAAATTCTTGCCAAAGCAGTTAGGCTAGAAAAAGAAATAAAAGGCATCCAAATTGGAAAGGAAGAAGTAAAACTTTCCCTATTTGCAGATGATATAATTCTAAATACAGAAAATCCTGAAAAATCCACAACAAAGCTCCTAGATGAATTCAGCAAAGTGGCACAGTACAAGATCAACATCCAAAAATCAGTAATGTGTCTTTTTTTTTTAAAGATTTATTTATTTTTTATTTATTTATCCCCCCCTTGCTGCTTGTGCTGCTGTGTCCATTCGCTGCATGTCTTCTCTGTGTCTGCTTATCTCCCCCTTGCTGTGAGGTCCTGCCGCATCAGCCCACGGCGTCGCGCGAGCCGACCTGCCCTCACAAGGAGGCGCCGGGAAGCAAACCCGGGGCCTCTCATATGGTAAGCGGGTGCTCTATCCATTGCGCCACACCCACTTCCTGCCGTGAGGTTGCTGCATCAGCCCACCGCACCGCTCAGGCTGGCGTGCCCTCACAAGGAGGCCTCGGGACGCGAACCCGGGCCTCCCATATGGTAAACGGGGCTCTATCCACTGAGCCACACCCGCTTCCCCAGTAATGTGTCTTTACACAAGCAAGGAACAATTTGAAGAAGAAATCAAGAAAAAAAAATCCATTCACAGTAGCAATTAAAAGTTTGAGATATCTAGGAATAAATCTAACTGAGGAGGTAAAGGACTTGTACACAGAAAACTATAAGACATTACTAAGAGAAATCAAAGAAGACCTAAATAAATGGAAGGACATTCCATGTTCATAGATTGGAAGGCTAAGTATCATCCTACCCAAAGCAATTTATAGATTTAATGCAATCTAAATCAGAATTCCAGCAACCTTCTTTGCAGAAATGGAAAGGCCAGTCATCAAATGTATGTGGAAGGGTAAGGGTCCCTGAATAACTAAAGTCATCTTGAAAAATAAGAATGAAGTTGGAGGACTCACATTTCCATATCTTAAAACTTGTTACAAAACCACCATAATCAAAACAGCATGATACTGGCACAAGGACAGATATATAGACCAGTGGAATAGAATTGAAAGCTTAGAAATCCATCCTCACATTTATGGCCAATTGACTTTTGACAGTTTGGCAAAGATCACTAAATTGGGGAAGAATAGTCTGTTCAACAGATGGTGCTGGGAAAACTGGATCTCCATTTGGAAAAAAAAAAAAGAAGGATCCCTGCCCCACACCTTATACAAAAATCAACTCAAAATGTATAAAAGACCTAAATATAAGAGCCAAAACTATTAAACTCCTAGAAGAAAACATATGGAAGCATCTTCAGGACCTTGGGTAGGGAATGGTTTCTTAGACTTTATATACAAAGCACAAGCAACAAAAGAAAATATATACAAATGGGACCTCTTCTGTATTAAAAACTTTTGTGACTCAAAGACTTTATTATGAAACTAAAACAACAATCTATGCAATGGGAGAAAATATTTAGAAACCACATATCCAATAAAGGTTTAACATCCAGAATATACTTAAAAAAAAAAAAAATCCATCAACTTAACAAAAAGACAGACAATAAAATTAGAAAATGGGCAAAAGACTTGAATAAACATTGTTCCAAAGAAGATGTTTAAATGGCTAAAAAGCACATGAAAAGATGCTCACATTATTATTCATCAGAGAAATGCAAATCAAAACCACAATGAGATACTGTTTCATACTCAGTAGAATCGTGCTATTAAAAGAATGGAAAATAACAAATGTTGGGGAGGATGTGAAGAAGTAGGAACATTCATTCATTGCTGGTGGAAATCTAAAATGGTGCTGCAGCTGTGGAAGACAGTTTGGTGGTTCATCAGAAGGCTAAGTATAGTACTACCATATGACCTGCAATCCCACTACTAGGTATAGACCCAAAACAATTGACAGCCAGGACTCAGAGATATTTGTACATATATGTTCATAGCAGCATTATCCACAATGGCCAGAAGATGGAGCAACACGAGTGTCCATGAACAATCAATGGATAAATAAATTGGGATAAGTGGAATATTATTCAGCCATAAATAGGAATGAAGTAAGGATCTAAACATGGCGGTAGGGTAGGGAGCTCTAAGGTTCAGCTCATCCTACATAATGACAGCTAAAATCAGTCAGGATATCTCTGAATCAACTCTTTGGGGCGCTTTGGAGACCAGAAGAACACTATACACCATCCAAGATATAGTGGAAAGAGGAGACAATCTACAGAGATTTGTGAGATCCCTCCACATTGCAAAGGCTGTTGCCCGTCCCACACTGGTGTGGCAGGCCACCTTGAAGCCACTCCCTGACTGGAAATAGAAGCTCCCTTTCCCCAAAGGGAGTGGTAGCAGCCTGGCACCAACTATGGCTATTGAATAGCAAATTCAGCAAGCTGGATTCCAGTTCTGAGCACAGCTAAAATTTACACCCACCCAAGCTACAATGAAGTCAGTAGCCTTTATTTTAACTGTGCACCCAGCAAGAGTGGAAGTGGGGCTGACTGAAAAATACACTAGATTCCTGGGCAATAGGGACCAGGTTCAGCACACCTAGGTTGGAGAGCCCCTGGCAGCCACTGCTCAGGCTCTTGTACCCAACAGGAGTGGAAGTTGGGCACAGTTTGATCTGCTTTGCTGGGCAGCATGGGGAGATTTACCCTGCCCACCACAGAGAGCCACAGTGCTCCCAGGCTCCAACCTTGCCCCAGGCAGGAGAGGGAGTTGGGCACAGTTTGAACACTTTCTCAGTGCAGAATGGGCAGATTCACCCCAGCCACCCTAGAGGGCCGCAGTGGTGGCTCCAACCCCACCCCAGGCAGTAGAGGAAGTTGGGTGCAGTTTGAACACTCTCTTGGGGCAGCACAGGCAAATTCAGCCTGCCCATCTCAGAGGGCCCAGCACAAATTGTGGCAGTTGATTAAAGAACTCGGATCCCAGCATCTGGAAGCTGTGCAACAGTTTCATTCCAGTGAGACTGGCAGCCTCAGTCTCAACCATGCCCCTGACAGGCGCTAAGTCAGCCGAGAATTAAAGGTGCAGCAACACCTTAGGGCTGCAGCAATCAGCTGGATGAAGAGCGCTAGCTGCTGAGTACCTCAGGAACACAAAGTTTTGGGAAGTCATCAAAGAGAAGTTTGGTGGCATTTAGGGTCTCCTCTCTGGAGCACACTGGAATTGATCTACACTCCCTTTATGGGTCCCTAGGCCTATTTTGGCTGGGAAATCTGATCTAGGAAGGTTGTCTCTTGGGGGACACTCCTACCAAAATTATTCCTCCAGGTAATAGCAGCTAGAGAAAATGAAAGGAGTGTTAAAAATACAGAGAGATACATTTTAAAAAAATTAAAAACAAAACACAACACATTAATATTCCTGGAGTAAGAACAGGGGAAATGAAGCTTTCTCCTGTGGATGAAATAAATGCACAAATAGTATACTCTCAAAAATCTTACTCAGGGTAAGAATCAGATGATTAAGAGCTGAAAAAATCTGACTTGTTAATCATGAGCTATTATAAAGGTTAAAATTAAGTTGAACCAAGTGTCAAAGAGGAGCTTTAGCAAAAAGCTAACCAATAAGAAAGCCCTCAGCTAGAGAGAGAACCTGAGCCTGGAATAAACACATCAAGAAAATCAGATGCTGAGATACCAGCAAAAAATTACAAGGCATAATAAGAAATAGGGGGAAGCAGATGTGGCTCAAGCAATTGAGCTCCCGCCTACCACATGGGAGGTCGTAGATTCGGTTCCTGGTGCCTCCTAAAGAAGATGAGCAAGACAGCAAGCTGACACAACAAGATGGCACAACAAGAGACATGAGGAAAACATAATGAGAGACACAACAAAGCAGGGAGCAACGGTGGCTCAAGCGATTAGGTGCCTCCCTCCCACATCGGAGGTCCCAGGTTCAGTTCCTGGTGCCTCCTAAAAAGAAGACTAGCACACAACAAACAGACACAGCAAATGCAAACAACAAGGGGGTGGGGAGAAATAAGTAAATAAAATAAATCTTTAAAAAAAACAACAACAACAAAAAGGAAGATATGGCCCAGTCAAAGGAACAAATTAAACCTCCAGATGAGATACAGGATTTGAGACAATTAATCACAGATGTCCAAACAAATCTCCTTAATAAATTAAATGAGATAGCTAAAGAGATTAAGGATATTAAGAATATACTGGGTGAACACAAAGAAGAATTTGAATGCATGCAAAGAAAAATAACAAATCTTATGGGATTGAAAGGCACCGAAATGAGATTAAAAATACACTGGAAGGGGAGGGGCAAGATGGTGGCAGAGTAAGGAGCTCCAAGAGTCAGGTCATTCTACAGTACAGTTAGTAATCACCCAGAGCTATCTAAACCACCTATTTGGGGAGCCCATGAGACCAGAAGAGCACCTTGCAACATCTTTGGAAGAACAGAAGGAGGAGACTGCTCATCTGTGGTGAAAATTTGTGAGTAGAGTACTCCACACCACAGAAGCCAGTGCCCACTTCCCACTGTTGGTGCAAGATATCTTAGGAGCTATTCCCTGGCTAGAGCTGGAAGCTCCATTTCCCAAAAATGGGGGAGAAAGAGATGGTTGGGGACTGACTTCAGCTACTGATTAGTAAATGTGACTGGCTAAAGTCCAGTCCCAAGAACAGCTGAAGTCTGAACCTGTCCAAGTTGGGAAGAAGCCAATAGCCACCATTTTAACTGTCTCCCCACCCCCATCCCCGGCATGAGGGGAAGAGGTGAAGATTGAAAATCACAGTGACAGTGGGACTGGCTTTTTTCCACCCAGGTTGGATTGCTGCCCTAGCCTGGGCTCCAGCCCTGCCTCCAGGAGGGAGGAAGCTGGGGGGACCTGCACTAGCCTCTTCAGGTAACTATAGGTGCTTTCAGCCCCCATAGACTGGATTGTTGTACACCTGTGGTTCCATTCCCACCCCTGGAATAGAAGCGGGGAGGGCAGTGTTTCCTCAACCACTCCAGGTAACTGCAGACACTTTCAGATCACATAGACTGGACTGTTGGACACCTGTGGCTTCATCCCTGCACCCAATAGGACAGGAGGTGGGGATGAGTGTTTCTTCAACCTCTCTGGGCAACTGCAAGTGCTTTCAGTCTGCACTCCTGTGGTTCCATCCCCACCCGACAGGGCAGAAGGAATAGTGCTCCCTCAGCCTCTCCAGGCAATTGCAGCTGCTTTCAGCCTGCAAGGACTAGATAGATTGTTGGACACATCTCTGACCCATCTCCCCTTCACAGGGCAGGAGGAGGAGGAGTGTGCCCTCAGCTTTTCTGGGCAATGGTAATCACTTTTGGCTCACACAGACTAGATTTTTGGGCAAACCTGTGGCTACATCCCTGTCCCCAGGACAAGAGAGGAGTCCGCATTTCCTCAGCCTCTCCAGGCAACTGCAGCTGCTTTTGGCCCACACGGACTACATTGTTAGACACATCTGTGGCCCCATCCCTGCCCCTGACAGAGCAGGAGGAACAGTTCTCCCTCACCCTTTCCAAGCAACTGCAGTCACTTTCAGCCCACACAGATAAGATTTCTGTGCACACCTGTGGCTCCATGCCCACCCCCAGCAGGGAAGGAGAGGGGCCCGGTGTTTCATCATCGACCTGGGCAACTGCAGTCAGTTTTGACCCACACAGCTTAGTTTGCTGCCCAAACCTGTAGCTCCATATCCATACCAGGCAGAGGAGGAAGGGGCATGGAACTTCATCAGTCTCTCTGGGCAACTACAGCTGGTCTTGGCCTGCTTGGCTTGTATTACTGCAATTGCTGTGGCTCCATCCTTACTCCTAGCAGAGGAGAAAGCTGGGGGAAGCTTCATCAATTCCAGGGACAACACAGGCAGCTTCAGCCTCCACAGCTTACAGTAGCAACCGCATCCTCAGCTCCTACTCCACAACCAGCAAGGGAAAAAGGGTAAGAAACAGATGAAAAAGAGCTGAAAAAATTCAGATTGACTAAACATAAGCCACTATAAAACTGAAATTAAGTTGAACCAAGTGTCAAAGAGGGGCTATAGCACAAAGCCAATCAAATAGAAAGCCCTAGACTAAAGAGAGAAAAGGGGCGAAGGATAAATTTATCAAGTAAATCAGATGCTGAGACACCAACAAAAAATTACAATCCATATCAAGAAACAGGAAGATAAGACCCATTCAAAGGAACAAATTAAGTCTCCAGATGACATAAAGGAGTTGAGACAGCTAATCACAGATGTTCAAACAAATTTCCTTAATAAATTAAATGAGATGGCTAAAGAGATTAAGGATATTAAGACACTGGGTGAGCACAAAGAAGAATTTGAAAACCTACATGGAAAAATAGATCTTATGGGAATGAAAAGCACAATAAGTGAGATTAAAAATATCCTTGAGGCATATAACAGATTTGAAGAGGCAGAAGAAAGGATCAGTGAGCTTGAAGATGGGTTCTCCAAAAGTGAACACACAAAAGAACAGATAAAGAAAAGAATGGAAGAAATTGAACAGGGACTCAGGGAACTAAATGATGGCAAGAGACATACAAATATACATATATTGGGTGTCCCAGAAGGAGAAGAGAAGTGGAAAGGAGGCAGAAGAAATATTTGAGGAAATAATGGTAGAAAATTTCCCAAATCTATTGAAGGACATAGATATCTGTGTCCAAGGAGCACAATGTACTCCAATCCAAATAAATCCAAATGGACCTACACCAAGACACATATTAATCAGAATGTCAGATGTCAAATGCCAAAGATAAAAAGAGAATCCTGTAAGCAGCAAGGGAAAAGCAATTCATCACATAAAAGGGATGCCCAATAAGATTGCATGCTAATTTCTCATTAGAAACCATGGTGCCAGAAGACAGTAGTATGATATATTTAAGATACTGAAAGAGAAAAACTGCCAGCCAAAAATTCTTTGTTTGACAAAACTGGCCTTAAAAACTGAAGAAGAGTTTAAAATATTCACAGATAAAGAGAAACAGAATTTGTCAACAATAGATCTGCCCTACAAGAACTATTAAAGGGAGTTCTGCAGGTTAAAATGAAAAGACAGGAGAAAGTGGATTGGAGTAGTGTGAAGAAATGAAGATCTTCAGTAAAAATAAAAGGATAAATGCAAAATCCAATGGTACTATATCCTCAATACACAACTCTACTCTTTAATTCCTATAATTCTCAGAATACATCAGAAATCATGGAGGCAAGAAGGCAATGGTATGAGATATTTGAGATACTGAAAAAAGTGCTAGCCAAGAATCTTATATCCGGCAAGATTATCTTTCAAAAATGAAGGTGAGGTTAGAATATTCATAGATAAACAGAAACTGAGAGAGTTTGTAACCAAGAGACCAGCTTTGCAGGAAATACTAAAGGGGGTACTACCACCTGAAAAGAAAAGACAGGAGAGAGAGAGGCTTGGAAGAGATTCTAAAAATGAAGATTATATCAATAAAAGTAACTAAAAGTGTAAAAAGAGTGGTGAAAATAAGATATGACAGATAAAACCAAAAGGTCAAAATGGTAAAGAACTGCATTTACAATAATAACATTGAATATTAATGGATTAAACTCCTCAATCAAAAGACACAGACTGTCAGAATGGATTTTTTTTTTTTTAAAGCCATCTATATGCTGTCTACAAGAGACTTACCTTAGATCCAAGGGTACGAATAGATGAAAAGTAAAAGGCTGGAAAAAGATATTCCATGCTATACTTATATTGGATGAAATAGACTTTAAAAGCAAAGCTGTTATAAGAGACAAAGAAGGACATTATACATTAATAAAAGAGGCTATTCACCAAGAAGAAATAACTATCATAAATGTATATGCACCTAAACAAGATGCCCCAAATTATGAGACAAACACTGGCAAAATGGAAGGGAGAAATAGATGTCTCTGCAATAATAGTTGGAGATTTCAGTACACCACTCAACATTGAATAGAACATCTGGACAGAGGATCAATAAAGAAACAGAGAGCTTGAATAATATGATAAACTAAATCTAATAGGCATAAACAGACCATTTCACCCCCAAACAGCAGGATATACATTCTTCTTAACTACTCATGAATCTTTCTCCAGGATAGACCATATGTTGGGTCATGAAGCAGATCTCAATAAATTTGAAAAGATTGAAATTATACAAAGCACTTTCTATGACTAAAATGGAATAAAGCTAGAGAGCAACAACAGGCAGAAAAAGGGAGAATTTGCAATTATATGGAGATTAAACAACATGCTCTTAAAGAATCAGTGGGTCAAAGAAGAAATTGTAAGAGAAATCAATATCTTGACACAAATGAAAGAATACAACATATCAGAACATATGAGATGCAGTGAAGGCAGTGCTGAGAGGGAAGTTTATAGTATAGCCCTCATTGCTTACATTAACAAAAAGAGGGAAGAGCTAAAATCAATGACCTAACTACACAGCTGGAGGAACTAGAAAAAGAACAGCAAACTATTCCCAAAGCAAGCAGAAGGAATGAAATAACAAAGATCAGGGAGACATAAATGAAATTGAGAACAACAACAACAAAAAACAATACAAAGAATTAACAAAACCAAAATTTGGTTCTTTGAGAAGATTAACAAAATTGACAAACCATTAAATATACTGTCAAAGATAAAAAGAAGATGCAAATAAATAAAATCAGAAATGAAAACAGGGCCATTATTACTGACCCCACAGAAATAAAAGAGATCATAAGAGGATACTATGAACAACTGCACACCAAAAAGCTAGAAAACATGGATGAAATGGACAAATTCCTAGAAACACACAACCTACAGAAACAGAAGACGTCAACAAATCAATCACAATAAAGAGATTGAAACAGTCATCAAACAACTCCCCCAAATGAAAAGTCTGGAACCAGATGGCTTCACAGGTGAATTCTACCAAGTATCCAAAGAAGATTTAATATCAATCTTACTCAAACTCTTCCAAAAAATTGAGTAGGAAGGAATGCTAACAAACTCAATTTTAACTAATTGAATCCAACAACGTATTAAGAAAGTATTTATCATGATCAAGTGGATTTTATGCGAGACGTGCAAGGGTGGTTCAACACAAGAAAGTCAATTAGTATAATACACCACATTAATAAATCAAAGAAGAAAAATCACATGATCATCTTGATTGATGTAGAAAAGACATCTGACAAAATACTGCATCCTTTCTTGTTAAAAATACCCCAAAAGATAAAAATTGAAGGAAACTTTCTCAACATGATAAAGGGCATATATGGAAAACCCACAGCTAACATTGTATTCAATGGTAAAAGACTGAAAGCTTTCCCGTTGAGATCGGGAACAAGAAAAAGATGCCCACTGTCAACACTGTTCTTCAACATAGTGCTAGAGGTTCTAGCTAGAGCAATTAGTCAAGAAAAATATGATGTAATTAATGTACTGAAAGAGAAAAACTGCCAGCCAAGAATTCTGTTTGGCAAAACTGCACTTAAAAATGAAGATGAGTTTAAAGCCTTCAAAAACAAACAAAAACTGATAGAATATGTTACCAAAATACCAGAACTACAAGTGATACTAAAGGGAATGCTGCAGCCTTAAAGGATAAAAGAAGGGCAAGAGACATGGCAAAAGTGTAGAAATGAAGATTATTAGAAAGGGTAAATAAAAGGATCACAGGACAATAGTAAGATATGACAACGGAAAGCCAAAGGGTAAAATGGACGGACTAAGTAATGTCTTTACAGTAATAACACTGAATGTTAATAGTTTAAACTCCCCAATCAAAAGACATAGACTGATAGAATGGATAAAAATTTTGAAACATCTATATGCCATCTAGAAGAGACTCACCTCAGACATAAGGACACACCAGGTTGAAAGTGAAAGGTTGGAAAAAGATATTCCATGCAAATAATTACCAAAAAAGATCTGGAGTAGCAATACTAATATCAGACAAAATAAATTTTAAGTGCAAAACCATTATAAGGGACATAGAAGGTCATTGTATATTAATAAATGGGGCAATTCACCAAGAAGAAATAACTATAATAAATATTTATGCATCTAACCTGGATGCCCCGAGAAACATGAGGTACACACTGGCAAAACTGAAGGGAAAAATAAATCTTAAAAAAAGAAAAGACATCGTAAGAGGATAATATGAACAACTATTCACCAAAAAACTAGACAACATAGAAGAAATGGACAAATTCCTAGGCACACAACCAACCTACACTGACCCTAGAAGAAATGGAAGACCTCAACAAATCAATTATAATAAAGAGATTGAAACAGTCATTAAAAACCTTCTAAAGATCAAATGCTTAGGACCCGATGGCTTCGCAGGTGATTGTACCAATTACTTAGGCGATCTAATACCAATATTACTTTCGCTCTTCCAAAAAATTGAACATGAAGGAGCACTACCAAACTTATTCTATGAAGCAAACATCATCCTAATACCAAAACCAGGTAAAGATACTCAAAGAAAATTACAGACCAATTTATCTAGTGAACATAGGCTCAGAAATCCTCAACAAAATACCTGCAAACCAAATCCAAAAGCACATTAAAAGAATTATACACCACGATCAAGTGGGTTTTATCTCAGGTATGCAAGGGTGGTTCACTATAAGAAAATCAATTAGTGTAATAAACCACATGAATAAATTGAAAAAGAAAAATCAAATAATACTCTCGATTGATGCAGAAAAGACATTTGACAAAATGCATCATCCTTTCTTGATATAAAACTCCAAAAGACAGGAATAGAGGGAACTTTCTCAACATGGTAAAGTTCATGTATGAAAAACCCACAGCTAGCATTTTGTACCCAACAGTGAAAGACTGAAATATTTGTCACTGAGATTAGGACAACACAAGGATACCCATTGTCACCACAGTTATTCAGTATTGTGCTAGAATTTCTAGCTACAGCAATTAGGCAGAATAAAGAAATAAAAAGACACTCAAATAGGAAAGAAAGAAGTAAAACTTTCACTATTCACTGATGATATGACCCTATAGCTAGAAAATCCTTAAAAATCCACAATAAACCTACTTGAACTAACAGACAAGTTAAGCAAAGTGGTGGGATACAAGATTAATATGCAAAAATCAGTAGCATTTCTATACACTACTGTTGAGCAGTCTGAGGAAGAAGTCAGAAAAAATTCCATTTATAATAGCAACTAAAAGAATCGCCTATTTAGGCATAAACTTAATCAAGGACATGAAAGACATGTATTCAGAAAACTATGAAACATTGCTAAAAGAAACCAAAGAAGACCTCAATAAATAGAAGGACATCCGTGTTCATGGATTGGAAGACTAAATATTGTTAAGATGTCAGTTCTACCCAAACTGATTTACAGATTCAATGCAATCCCAATAAAAATTCCAACAGCCTTTTTTTGCACAAATGGAAAAGCCAATTATCGAATTTATTTGGAACTTTAAAGGACTCCAAATAGCCAAAAATGTCTTTAAAAAGAAGAACAAAGTTGGAGGACTCTCACTTCCTGACTTTAAAGCATATTACCTAGGTACAGTGATTTAAATAACAGCATGGTACTGGCATAGAGATAGATTGACCAGTGGAACCGAATCAAGAACTCAGAAATAGACCCTCATATCTACAGTCAAGTGATTTTTGACAAGAAGGTCAAGCCCACCCATCTGGGTCAGAACATTCTATTCAACAAATGATGCTGGAAGAGGTGGATTTCCTATCCAAAAATTAGAAAGAGGAAACCTATCTCATAACTTTATACAAAAATTAACTCAAAATGGATCAAGGGCCTAAATATAAAAGCCACAACCATATAACTCCTAGAAGAAAATGTAGGAAAACATCTTCAAGAGCTCGTGGTAGGTGGTAGTTTCTTAAACCTTACTCCCAAAGCTTGAACAACAAAAGAAAAAATAGGTAGGTGGGACCACCTTAAAATTAAACACTTTTGTTCTTCAAATAACTTTGCCAAGAAATTAAAAAGGCAGCTGACTCAATGGGAGAAAATATTTGGAAACCACATATCTGATAAGGGTTCCATATCCATGTTATATAAAGAGATCATACAACTCAACCATAAAAAGTCAAGCAACCCAATTTAAAAATGGGCAAAAGACTTGAATAGACATTTCTCCAAAGAGGAAATGCAAATGACCAAAAGGCACATGAAAAAATATTCAACATCACTAGCTATTAGGGAAATGCAAATCAAAACTAGAATGAGATACCATTTCACACCTTATAGAATGGCTATCACAAAAAAATAAATAAATAAAACAAAACAAATAAAACCCCAGATCCTAGAGAGGATCTGGAAAAATAGGAACACTCCTTCACTGCTGGTGGGAATGTAAAATGGTACAGCTTCTGTGGAAGACAGTTTGGCAGTTCCTCAGGAAGTTGAATATAGAACTGCCATATGATCCAGCAGTCCCGTTGCTAGGAATATATTCAGAAGAGCTGAAAGTAAGGACATGAACTGACATTTGCACACCAATGTTCATAGCAGCATTATTCACAATTGCTAAAATATAGAACCAGCCCAAGAGTCCATCAAGAAATGGCTAAACAAAATATGGTATATAGATACAGTGGGATACTGTTTGGCTTAAAGAAATGAAATTGTGATGCATATGACAACATGCATGAACCTAGAGGACATTATGTTGAGTGAAATAAGCCAGACACAAAAGGACAAGTATTATATGGTCTCACTAATATGAATTAAAGACGATGAGTAAACTCACAGAGGTAAACTTTAGAGTATAGGTTACTAGGAAATAGGATGTGGTTTGAGAATGGGAGCTGGTGCTCAAGGTACGTAGAATTTTTAATACAGTTTATTGTAAAAATGTATAAATTAATAGAGTTGATGATAACACATTATAGTGAGTATAACTAACACTGCTGAGTTATAAATGAGATTGTGGCTGAAAGGGGTAGTCTGTTGACGTAAATATCAATTGAAAAGAAACTAGATAATCTAGGGCATATATAACAAAGTGATTTAGGTGGTAGATGAAGATTGTGGTTAATAGTATAAATATAAGAATGTTCTTCTTTTATAAAGTGTTAAGAATATGGTGAATCAAAATCCCAACAGCTTACTTTACAGAATTAGAGAAGGCAATTACCAAATTCATCTGGACGGGTAAGTGCACCTGAAGAACCAAAAGCATTCTAAAAAAGAAGAGCAACGTGGGAGGAATTTCACTGCCTGACCTTGAAACATATTACAAAGCTACAGTGGTCAAAACAGCATGGTACTGGCATAAAGATAGACACATCGATCAGTGGAATAGAATTGAAAACCCAGAAATATACCCTCACCTATACAGTCAACTGGTTTTTGACAAACCTACCAAGCCCACGCTAATGGGAAAAAACAGTCTCTTCAACAAATGGTGTTGGGAGAACTGAATATCTATAACCAAAAGAATGAAAGAGGACCCCTATCTTACCCCCTATACAAGAATCAATTCAAAATGGATCTAAGCTCTAAATATAAAAGCCAGGACCATAAAAGTACTAGAAGAAAATGTAGGGAAACATCTTCAAGACCTTGTAGTAGGTGGTGGTTTCTTGGACCTTACATCCAAAGCACGTCCAACAAAAGAAAAAATAGATAAATGGGAGCTCCTCAAAATTAAACACTTTTGCACCTCACAGGACTTTGTCAGAAGGGTGAAAAGGCAGCCAACTCAATGGGAAAAAATATTTGGAAATCACATATCTGATAAGGGTTTAATATCCAGGATATGTAAAGAGATGTTACAACTCAACAATAAAAAGACAAATGACCCAATTTAAAAATTGGCCAAAGAGTTGAATAGACATTTCTCCAAAGAAGAAATACAAATGGCAAAAAAACACATGAAGAAATGCTCAACATCACTCATGATTAGGGAAATGCAAATCAAAACTACAATGAGATATCATTTCACACCTATCAGAATGGCCACTATTAAAAAGACAGAGAACTACAAGTGTTGGAGAGGATGTGGACAGATAGGAACACTTCTTCAGAATGCAGAATGGTACAACCACTATGGAGGACTGTTTGGCAGTTCCTAAAGAAGTTGAATATAGACTTGCCATGTGACCCTGCACTACCACTATTGGGTATATACCCAGAAGAACTGAGAGCAATGACACGAACAGACATTTACACACCAATGTTCATAGCAGCTTAATTCACCATTGCCAAAAGTTGGAAACAACCCAGGTGTCCATCAACAGACGACTGGATAAGCAAACTGTGGTCTATTCACACGATGGAATATTATGCAGCTCTAAGAAGAAATGAAGTTGTAAAGCATATGACAACATGGATGAACCTGGAGGACATTATGTTGAGTGAAGCAAGCCAGACACAAAAGGACAAATACTGTATGAATGCGTTACTATGAACCAAAAATATTGTGTAACATATTGTTTGATTCAAAAAAAAAATTATATGTATCCATTATATTTGAGAAATGTAAATATTTATTCATCTGTGTTTACTTTTTAGTTTTTGACTGTTTATATTTTCAATTATTAAATGTACAAAATAAAGTAAAAAAAATGAAAAAGAATATGGGGATACATGGCAAAGTTACAACTAAGGTAATTTATGGATGATAGTTAACAGTAATGCAATAGTTTTGCAACAATGGCAAAGAATATATCTATTCTAAGACACAACTATAGGGGAGTATAAGGGGGTATGAGATTTTTCCTTTTAGAGTAATGAAAATGTTCTAAAATTGACTGAGGTGATGACAGCACAACTCATAATCCTGTGGGTTGGAGGAATATACACCAAATGTAAGATATGGGCTATAATTAGTAATAATATTTTGATGATGCTCTTTCATAATTTGTTACAAATGTTTCACAGCAATGCAAAGTGTTTGTAGTGGGGTGATGTATGGTAGCCCTGTATGATGATGTGCATGTTTTATAAATTCACAACTTTTACTATACACTTACTGTTTATGAATGTTCAGGTACGAATGATATACTTCAATAAAATTTTATTTTAAAAAAGAAAATAAATTGGACTTCACCAAAATTAAAACCTTGTGCAAAAAACAGTTTCATCAAGAAAGTGAAAGACCAGTTACAGAATGGGAGAAGTTATTTGCAAATCATATAGGAGTGAGGCAGATGTGGCTCAAGCATTTGGGTGCCCACCTACCACATGAGAGGTCCCAGGTTCAGTTCTCAGTGCCTCTTAAAAAGAAGATGAACATAAACAATGGAGGGGGGTAAATAAATAAAATAAATCTTTTAAAAATTCATATAGGTAATAAGGGACTTGTATCCAGAATATAGAAGAACTCTTCAACTCAAAAATGAAATGACAAATAATCCAATTAAAACATGGGCAAAGGAAGATTTATGTTCATGCAAAACCCAGATATGAATGTTTATAGCTACTTTATTCATCATAACCCCAAAGTGGAAACAACCCAAAAATTGAACAAACTGTGGTAATCCATATCATGGAATTATTACCCAACCAATAAAAAGCAATGAACTATTAAAAAAAATAATAGGGTGGTATATGGGAAAAATACACCTAATGTAAACTATGGACCATAATTAAAAGTAATATTTTTAATATTGTTTCATCAATTGTAGTAAAGTTAACATTCCAATGGTAAATATCAATAATAGGGGGGTATGAGGGGTCTGGGGTTTTTCTTTTTGGGGTAATGAATATATACTGCAATTGTGGTGATGAATGCACAACTCTGTGATTATATTGAAAGCCATTGATTGTAAACTTTGGATGGACTGTATTGTGTGAATATATTTCAGTAAAATTAGTTAATTTTTAAAAAAGGAATGAAGTCCTGATACATGTGACAACATGGGTAAAGCTTGAAGAATTTAAATTATATATATAATTTAAATTATATTGAGTGAAATAAGCCAGACACAAAAGAATAAATATTGTATAATCTCACAAATTTGAATTAATTAGAATAAGCAAACTCATAGAGTCAGAATCCAGAATTACCAGCGGACGGGATGGGCATACGGAATGGGAAGTTTAGGTTTAAAATGTGCAGGGTTCCTGTTTGGAATGATGGAAAGGTTTTGGTAATGGATGGTGGTGATGGTAGCACAACATTATGAACATAATTAATAGTACTGAAATATATATCTAAATGTGATTCAAGGGGGAAATGTTATTAATAATCAGGGAAATGGTATTTAAAGCCATAATGCAATGCTACTATATACCCACTAGAATGACTAAAATTAAGAAGACTGAGAATTCCAAGTGTTGGAAAGGATATAGACCACAAGAACTCTATTTCACTAATGGTAGGATTGTAACTGGGTATAGCTGCTTTGGAAAACTGTTTGCCACTAAGAAGGCATTGAGCAGAACATATGTGTATCCTATACACTAGCATTTCCACTCACTGATACATAATCAACAGAAACACATACACCAATAGATGTACAAGAAGAGTCATGTAAATATTCATAATAGAATAAATTGTAAACAACTCAAATATACATCTGCAGTAGAATGCATAAATTGTTCAAATAATGGAATATGCTGGAGTGAAAAAGAACATGAACAAATTGAAACTGAAAGTGAACAAACTACAGCTACATGCAACAATACAGATGAATTTCACAAACATAATGTTAAGCAGAAAAAGCAAAGACAAAAGAATAAATACTTAATGATTATATAAAGATCAAAAACATGCAGAACTAATTAGTGGTACTAAAAGTCATTATGGTAGTTATATTTCTTGGAGAGGAGGAAGAGGTAGAGATTGAGATAGGGATGAGTGCTGTTAATATTCTATTTCTTCATGCTCACTTTGTAATAAATCATTATATTCATGAATTATACACTTTTCTTTATGTGTGTTAATTAAAAAGGTTTAAAAATCAATTTTACTTCTATAAATCAGCTACAAAGAATATGTTGTTTAAAAACAATTATTTACAATAACACCAAAAAAGAATTATGTAGAGAGTTTGGAGTTTTAATTTAAAGCATATTGAAATATTCATCTTGTTTGGAAAGAGGATAAGTATTGATTAACTTTAGACTTAGGTAAGTGTGCATGTGAAACCTTCAGGATAACCAATATAGGCATAGAAATAAAAATCGGACCAAATAGAACTTAAAGTGAAAAATACTAATATGGATAAAGAGGGACATTACTTGATGATAAAAATAATATTGCACAGGAAGATATAATGATCATGAATTTGCAACTACCCTATAGTCTTACTAAAAAATTTATCAGAATTAGTAGGACAATTGACAAATTCAGTCATGGTAGGAGATATAATACACTACTCTTACCTTTTACTGATACAGAAAACAATACTATATGTTACATATGGATATATACATTAGTATTAAAAGTATAATAAAATCATGTATAGGAACTATTTTTAAAAAACGTGATAGTTGCCTCTATAAAGGGAAAGATGGAGAGTAAACCTGAGTAGGTGTACAAAGGAGGTTTTAATTTTATGTGTGCTACTTTATGTCTTAAGAAAAAATGCCTGACAAAGAGTATGATAAAATAGTAACATTTTATTATTATTATTATTATTATTATTTTTTTAAGATTTATTTACTTTATCCATTTATCCCCCCCTTGCTGCCTGTGCTGCTGTGTCCATTCGCTGCGTGTCTTCTCTGTGTCTGCTTATCTCCCCCTTGCTGTGAGGTCTTGCCGCATCAGCCCACGGCGCCACGCCAGCCGGCCTGCCCTCACAAGGAGGCGCTGGGAAGCGAACCCGGGGCCTCTCATATGGTAAACGGGTGCCCTATCCATTGCGCCACACCCGCTTCCTGCCGTGAGGTTGCTGCATCAGCCCACCGCACCGCTCAGGCCGGCGTGCCCTCACAAGGAGGCCTCGGGACGCAAACCCGGGCCTCCCATATGGTAAACGGGGGCTCTATCCACTGAGCCACACCCGCTTCCCAAATAGTAACATTTTAAATTCTAGGTGGTAGGTACAAGGTTTATATTATCTTTAAAAAAAAAGTTTATATTATTGTATTTTCCATATTTAAATTTTTTCATTAAAAATAAGCAAAACTAGAAATATAAGTAAAAATTAATATAAAAATACAAAGTATTATAAACTAAGAATTCTACCAATTTAGAAGAAAAATGGTAAGAACATAGAAGAATTAAATAATACTATCAATAAAAAATATATAGATGTAGACATAAAATATATTTATGTGAGGATACATATATACACACAGGGAGAGATTTATCCATACATTTATACATGCACACACACAAAATGAACATTACATCTCTCAAATAAAGAATATACTTTCTCTGAATATTTTTAGAACATATACAAAATCAATTGTGTATTTGGCCACAAGAAAACTTTAACAAAATTTTAAAAGAAGATGTTTTGTTTTCTTATAATTATCAATAAATTCAGACAAATAATGAAATGACCAAAAATCTCTTAACTACATGGAATTTAAGAAATACTCAATTAGGAATCTCTTGGATTGAAGAGGAAATTATAAGGGAAATTACAAACTATTTGGAAAGCAATGAAAAACACTTCAAAACCTATGGGATCCATCAAAAACTATATTCAGAAAAAAGTGTTAACCTCAAGCAATTTCATTAAAGAAGGATAAGAAAATAAATTAGAAAAGGCAGAACAGAAGTAACCAGGGAAAAGGAATTAATAAAGATTAAAACTGAAATTCATAACACAAAAATTAATTGTAAGAAAATAGAGATCTAAAAGGTAGCTCCTTAAAAAGACTAACAATATAGTGAAGAAAACCTGATTTTTTAAAAAAGTGTTGGAATGGGGAAGGGGGAGAAAATAAGATTGGGAATGAGAAGAGACAATCACAAATATAGGAGGGATTAAAAGAGACTTTTTGTATAAGGAATCCATTCCAATCTTATTTAAGCCATGTTAAAGTACAGAAAATATTAGGAAATACCTTGGTTCATGTGTACAAAGTAGTGTTACTGCCCAAACAGGCTCACTACTGTATGCACAAAAGTCAATGCCATGACACCAGGCTTTCCAGAAGAGAGTTTATTGCAAGGCTAGCCCAATGGCAGGATGCGAGCCTCAGATTTGTCTCCCTGAGCTGAAGGGGTTGGAGATTTTTAATCTGTTTAGGGTTTAGCCAGACCCAAGGGAGCATCATAGGCTGGAGTGAGATGTTGGAGGTTAAGGGGCAGGTTTAAGTGGAGCACATGCAGTTATCAATCCTGCCAGTTCATGCATTGCTTGGCCAAAATGGCAGCTTAGCATGATTGGTGGGTGTGATTTTTACTATCATAATTCAGTATAGATGACTTTAGGTTAGGGCTTCTCCTGACTGCATAAGCCCTCCTGCCTAGAACCGGTCAGAACCGGCTGTACCAGGTGCTGCAGGGGGAGAGGAAAACAGGAACTTACCTTGTCATGAAGCAAGTTTCTTAAGAATAAGCAGAAGGGGGTGGGGGTTCTAAAACACAGGGAAATAGGAACTTTGGCAAGCCACAAATGGTAGGGGTCACTTTGGGAAAGTCGACTAGTAGGTGGTGGTTTCAGTAGCATAACTTTAATTTTTAAATGACTAAAAAACTATTTTTAAAAACTTTATACTTGGGAACGCTAGCACAACATGGTGAACGTAATTAATAGCACTGAAGTATATATCTGAATGTGATTAAAAGAGGAAATATTAGACTGTATGTATGATAACAGGGATAAAAATTTAAAAAATATCCCTGGAACTATACTACACAGTGAATCCTAGGTTAAACCATGAACTATAGTTAATGGTACAATTATAAAAATGTGCTTTCATAAATTGTAGCAAATGTTCCATACCAATGCAAATTGTTAATAATCGGGTGGAATATGGGAATCCTGAATTTCATATGATTGTTCTGTAAACCCACAACTTCTCTAATAAAGGAAAAAAAGTTAAAAAAAAAATCTTCAGACTAACATTGTATAAATGTAAATGGAAACAGTTTACATAAAATATTAGCAAATAGAACCCACCAGTGTATCAAAATATCATAATAAGAACAAATAGGACTGATATCAAGAATAAAAGGGTGATTTTAAAAATAAGTAAAAAAGAAAACCTCTTACGTAAAATAAAAACTGTTTCCCCAAAAAGGCAGCAAGTATTATCCTATATGACCAAGCATCAAAACCATTTCAGTTAAAATTAGGAACTAGACAGGATGCCTAGTTTTTGAAAATATAAAGAATAAAATGGAAATAACTGATATAAACATTGGAAAAGGAGATAAAACCATTTTTGCAGATACGATTCATACTTATAATACCCAAGAGATTTTAGTTGAAAATTAGACACATTGAAAGGTAGGTAGAGTCTGAATAAATGTACAAAAATCAATAGAGGAGGATTGTGGGAAGATGGCAATGGACTGACAGGCAGAGCTGAATGCTCTCACAAAAACAATGGAGAAAGAACCAAAAGCTGTCTGAGGGACCTGCTTTGGGGGTCAGCAGACCAGGACAGTGCTGCACAACTCCCAGGAAGGTGAGGGACAGAGAGGAAGAAGCAGAAATGACAAACATGAGTTACCAAGCCCTCGTGTCAGCCAAGAAGGGCTCCCCTCCCCCACCCCTCAGAATATTAAGCTGTGGTAAAACCCCTGGCTCACTGTAGTCAACTGAGAAGGGAACAGACATCTATCTTCCTGCCAGCTGTTTCAAGGGAAAAGGGAGAGGAGGTCAGGGTGCTTCTCTTCAGTGAATTCAGCCAGCAGAGCCTGCTTTGAATCTCTGCTCTGGAGATGCAACACAGGGACACAGGAAAGCCGAGACTGAAACACCTCAATGGAAAGGTGCACTAACTAGCGCCATCTACTGGCCAGTCTGGAAATTGCATGGACAAAAACTGTTCTACCTCTCTGTATCCAATCACTGGGAGAAAATCTGCACCTGATTTTTAAAAATTAAGCTGGGAAGTTTTCAAGACTGAGATTAAGCTGAACCAAATATCAAAGAAAAGCTGTGAAAAAAAAAATAGGCAAGAAAGAGAAATTGGCCATCAGAGTAAACTCACCAACATATCCAGATGCCTAGACATCAGCAAAATTTACAAGCTATACTAGGAAACAGGAAAAGATGGCCAGCCAAAAGAACAAATCAAATATCCTGAAGAGATACAGGATTTAAGACAATCAGTGATAGTCACGCAACTCTCCTAAATCACTTCAAAGAATTTATAGAAAATATGACTAAGGAAATAAAAGATATTAAGAAGACACTGAGAGAGCATAAAGAACAATTTGAAAGCCTTCAAAGAAACGTAACAGACCTTTTGGGAATGAAAGACACGATGGAGATTAAAAATACATTAGAGGCACATAAGAGCAGATTTGAAGACAGAATTAATGATTCCAAAGGCAGAACATCTGAACTGGAAAAGACAGGAGAACAAAAAGAGAAGAGAATGGGAAAAATGGAACAGTCTCAGGGAATTGAATGACAATGTGAAACACATAAACATTTGCATTATCAGTGTCCCAGAAGGAGAAGAGAATGGAAAAGAGGCAGAAAGAATATTTGAGGAAATAATGACCAAAACCTTCCCAACCCTTATGAAGGACATAAATATCAATATCCAAGAAGGACAGCACACCTCAAACAGAATAAAACCGAATAGACTTACCCTGAGACACCTACTATTCAGAATGACAAATATCAGAGATCAAGAGAGGATTCTGAAAGCAGCAACAGAAAAGCAAAACATCAAATGCAAGGGAAACTCGATAAGATTAAGTACTGAACTCTCATCAGAAACCATGGAGGAGAGAAGAAAGTGGAATGATGTATTTAAGGTACTAAAGAGAAAAACTGCCAGCCAAGAATTCTGTATCCAGCAAAGCTGTCCTTCAAAAATGAGGGTGAGTTCAGAGTCTTCACAGACAAACAAAAACTGATAGAATATGTTACCAAAAGACCAGAATTACAAGAGATACTAAAGGGAGTGCTGCAGCCTGAAAGGATAAAACAAGGGTGAGAGATTTCGAGAAGAGTTTAGAAATGAAGATTATTAGGAAGGGTAAACTAAAGGATAAGAAGACAAACAATATAATGGTATGATAACAGAGAACTGAAGGACAAAATGGATGAAGTAAGTAATGCCTTTACAGCAATAACCTGAATGTTAATGGATTGAACTTCCCAATTAAAAACATAGACTGATAGAATGGATAAAAAAATATGAGCCGTCTATATGTTGTCTACAAGAGACCCACCTCAGACATAAGGACACAACCAGGTTAAAAGTGAAAGGTTGGAAAAAGGTATTCCATGCAAACAGTAACCAAAAAAGAGCTGGAGTAGACCAGATAAATGTAAAATAACAATATTATAGTATATGAACAATAATTACTCAGTGCAACTGGCAAATTGTTCCTGTGATCAGTATTCTGTAAGTTTTTTCATACAAAATACACACTTGCTTTTAATTGAGGAGGACTGGAGAAGAGATATATTTTTGGATACTTCATTTTTCTTTAACATTTCTTATGCATAGTCATTAATTAAAATAATCCATCTGGATCAGTAATGATTTAGCATCATTACTGTTGAAAAAGATTGAGTTTTTCTGCGTCATAGAATTATGAGTTGGCGTATTGTTATCTGTGAAGAATTCATAGGAATTGATTACCCAGAAAGAAATATGGCCTAAATGGAAATTAAATAACTAAACCAATAATTTATTTCATTCCTAGAGATTATGTCCAATAGTTAGAGCTGTAATATAAAAAATAGAATTATGTTATAATTAATTTCTATTATATAAGAATTATTATTTACATTTATAAATGTTTGTTGCGATATATCTATTCCTTATAATTGATTATATTAACTCTAACCTGGCCTTACACTCTCTTTTAAAATTTTTTTCAATCTATTTTTCTATTTTATTTTACAATTTTACAATAAAGGTCTTTTTAACAGCTGAAAAAAAAAAACCATTATTATACACTTTGGATAGACCATATGGAATGTGAATATATCTCAGTAAAACTGCTTAATAAACAAATAAATAATTGTGCAAGAACAACCAGAAATAGCAGCTATGTACAGCGGGGGAAACTTGTTTGTCTGTTTTTTGTTTATTATTATTACTGAAATAATGAAAATGCATTAATGATGATTGAAGTGATGAACGCACAACTATGTGATTATACCAAATACCATTGATTGTACACTTTGGATAAATTGTATGCTTTATTAATATGTATCAATAAAATTGATTTGTTTAAAAAAATAGGTTCTTTCTACTGTAGAAATAGGCACCTAAAAATAGAAATAGGGATATAATCTCTTCATAGGAATCCCAAAATTGTAAAATACTTGGGAATAAATTTAACAAGAAAGGCCTAGGACATATAGAAGAATATTATAAACTCTTACTGAAAAAAAAAAAGAGAGATGAACAAATTTAAGACATACCATGTTCTTGAATCAAAAGTCTTAATCTTATAAAAATGTTACTTCTCTCAAAATTGTTCTAAGAAATTAGTACAATTCCCAATTGGAATCTCAAGATTTTTCTTAAAACTGGATAAAATGTGCTTAAAATTTATATAAAAGAAAAAAAAAATTCAAATTGCCAAGAAAAGTATTACAAAATAAGGCATATGTTAACTTCTAATATTTAATGAGACAGCGTAATAAATTGTTACAGTACAACTGGATATTCATCTGAAAGAAAATGTAAATGGACCCGCATTTTATACCACTTACTCAAAAAATCATGAATATTATGATATCTAGACCTGGAAACCTCCTTTAATCAAAACTGGAATCTTAGGAGCTATAAAAGAAAAGATAAATATATTTGATTATATAAAAATTTTTAACTTTTGTATTGCAAAGGAGAACCTGAAGAAAGTAAATAAACAATAAATCTG